>CAJUYI010001006.1:43859-75538 GCA_910591695.1 Galerucella pusilla | reverse complement strand
ATATTGTGGAGTCATTTAAAAACAGTTCGTTTCATTTAAAACCATATTAAATTATTGACATACTATTTGAAATGAAAGTTGTAATTTCAAGTAAAGTCTCGCAATTAGGTTTTGAACTTGAATTTTAGGTTTTATAATGAAAATATTGCAATTTTTTCTGTTCTTTTGGTTATACTAAAAGTGATCCATAGCTCCGTTTTTTCATGGGACACTCTATATATCTTTTGGTTCAAGGAATATTTACATTATTTCGAACAAATTCTCTTGATAGCTTCCCATAGATATCTTCAATATTTGATGAGTTGATTTTTTTTATATAAAAAGTACACTTTGTCAATTTATACGGTGTGTCCCGAGTTTGATGGTATTTCGAAAATTGAAGGGGGGGAAAAATGTAGTTGACATGTCATGACTTTTTTCTTATTTAACAAGACGAGATCCAAGCTGATCTTTAGTGAGAAGTTCCATTTTAAAGGTATATTAGGTCGATTTTCAAAAAGTGTGGACAAAGGGGATATACAGGGTGATACATAGTAGCTACAAAACTGTCCTGCAAGTGCGCCCGATCACTATTGATTGAAAAAATGGAGAAAATCAACCCTAGTGTATAGGCGTTTCCCACTGAATCATCCTGTATATTTTTTAAGTCGTCTGTTTGCTAAACATAGAATTTTCTCAAGCAAACTGTATGTTCACATAGTTGGTTTATGTTATCTCTAATCAATATTCGACATTCAAAGGAATTGCAAAATTCCATCAAGGTACACGTGAAGAATTTCGTGAAAGAGTGTTTGGAGATCTCATGTCAGTAATATATTGTGAAGACTTACCAAAAAGTTGTAGCCTATATCCTCCCATTTGTTATTGATCATGTGATAATTCTGAATACTTCTCACTATTTTCTTGCATTCTGGTACTGTTCCACAGGATGGAGTTACTGAGTGATGTACAACAATATATGGTGGTGGATTTTCTCTCAAAGATTTGATTTCAACTGGTTTACTAGCATTCCAGTCTTGTCTGGAGTGTATGGAGGGGCAATTATTGTCACCTTAAGTGTAAAAATTTTTTATTAATTTATATCTATACACTGTGTTATTCATAAGATGCGACATGGTAATTTCTGTACAAAACTGTCAAACTCGAGCTAAGTTTTTCACCAAATAGCGTTCATAAAAAATCATAACAGAATCGGAAAAATATCGTTGAAATAGTTATTTACGTAACTAGTTATGAAAAGAGCGATATTGTTCAACAAGCGTAATATTTGCCAAAACGAGCGCCAGCGAGTTCTGCAAATTACCCGAGTTGAACAATGTCGCTCTCTTCATAACGTGTTTACGTACAACGTTTTATCTAATTCCGCGCTTTTATAATATTCAATAAAATCTTCAATTACAATGGTGATATTAAAGTGGATTCAAATGGTGTTAGAAGTATTGTTACTATGAAGTATTCACCTAGAAAATTGACCTACTTTAAATAACTGTGTCCTTGATAATGTATTTTTCAATCTTTATAAATCTTAAGATACTATTGAATCAAAATAATTTTTAGTTTGAATAATGAAATAGTTTTCAGTTTTGACAGTACCTAATTAATAAACTATTCTTCGAAATTCATGCAGTATCTCTATGTTGAATTTTGAACAGTTACGTAAAGTCTTTACATAACTACTTTTCATAACTGATATATGAAGGATATGAAAAATGTGACGTTACCTAATGTCAAAGAGTGACTTAAAGTGTCACATTTGATAGCGGAATTAGATAAAATAAGTTAAAATGCACTTTCGATTTTCTCAAATTTTTTTTCTGGTTCAATAAAAAAAATGGATAGTTATGTTTGAAGAAATCACACCCCATTTTCACAACACTTTCGAATACTTTCAACCGCGTAGGAAATAGCCAGATGGGTGATAAGCACGAGAAATTCAGTCGATAAGCTGAACAGAAATGATATAGCTCTTGGTACCATTCTTTTTTCTGACGAATCAACTTCACATTGAATGGAGAGGTAAACCGACAGAACTGTACATATTGGTCAGCAGAGAATCCTAATTGAATGCATGAGACACATACTCAGTACCCTCAAAAGGTAAACGTTTGGGCCGGTATCATAGGCGACCATATTATTGGTCCTATGTTTATAGAAGGAAATTTGACAGCTGAAAAATATTTAAATATGCTTAAAAATGATGATACTCCTGCGTTGGCAAACTTATATCCCAACGCAATAGATCCTAGCTTACCGAATGAAAATGTTTGGTTCCAGCAAGATGTGGCAACACCCCATTATGCTTTAATGGTGAGAACTTATTTAGATGAAATCTTCCCCAATGAATGGATTGGACAAAGAGGTGCTATTGAGTGACCAGCTAGATCGCCAGACCTTACGCCGTTAGATTTTTTCTGTGGGGTTATCTCAAGAACAAAGTATATGCAACACAACCAACTAGCATTGTAGACCTCAAAGACAGGATAGCTACAGAAATACGAAATATTTCACCCCAAACTTTGGACAAAGTTAGGGAGGAGTTCTATAGGAGACTGTGCTATTGCCAACAACTAGGTGGAGAACATTTTGAGCATTTATTTCAATGTATTAAAATCAAATACATCAGGTATTTTTTGTATGTGTTCAATAACTGTAAAAATAAAAATTTCACGCTGTATAATTCATGTATAATACATTATTGAGTTTGTTGGTATCGGTTCACTAAGAGGATTTTGAAAATATGCAAATATACAGGGTGTTTCATTAAAAAAAAACACCGACTATGGCATACTAGCGTGAATCACCCTGTACATTTAAATTTATGTTTACATAACGCACAACTCGATTTAAAAGTTGACATGTCTCGGCATTTTTTCGTATTTTTCTATAATAATGACATAAAGAGTTTTATTCCATAAGTGGTTTCCACACTGTATGTAAAATGATAAAATAAATAGAAGAAGGGGACTGGTCAACTCCGAATCAAAAATCTCCTACAAAGTTTGGAAGTGTTCACCCACCATAATATATAATATTTTCACTCACCATGGAAAATTGTTCTTTCACATATCCATAATATTAATAAAATGCTACCAAAAGATATCAGCACACTTACAATAATTAGCAGTCGACGTTTTGTGGAACTATCCATTTTTAAATATAATCAACATAGTCAACACTGAAAGTTATCGCAGCTGATAATGTTTTTACAATGTTATTAACACAATGCTGAACAATAATTTTTTCAGATTAGTCAGAAATTCTTAAAATGCAGTGAACCCCCATATATTACAGTGCGTAACAGCCAAACTGAATAAATTCAATATTTTGGTTGCTGTACGTAAGTATATACAGTGCTATTTAAAAGTCCCGTCCCCCCCCGTATCTTTTGAACGACTACACTTACATTAATAAAATAATTTGGAGTGGAAAAAAAAGTGTTGTAAACTCCTCTACGAATGGTAACAGGTGACGTAATAGTAATAGATGACGTCACAGTGCCAGTCTGGCCGATAATTTTAAATAGGACCATATGGCAAGTGATATCTCGTTTGAAAGACATTGACATTGGCTACATAGCCATATTAATTTTTTTTGAGTTTAAACTAATTTTGACGGATAAATTAAATAAATACCAAAATTACTATTTCACCTTTAAATATTGAAGATTTTTCGGTCCGCTTCTGGTTAGTTGTCAAAAAAATTGACGTTTTCAATTTAATACTATTTGTTGCTTTGCAAAGTTTTCCTAAATAGCTTAAAGATTTAATTTTATTATTGTTTAACGAGACGTTCAAGAGTTCTCACATAGGCAAAATGGTACGTACTCAAGCCGACAAAGTACAGCTATCTTAATAATTGGTGAATTTATGAAGAATCTCCATAAAACGGAACGTTTATTTAATGAGAGATACCCAGATCGCCCTATCTCGAGAACTTATTTGAGGGAGCTTCTTTCACAAGAAGCAACAGGTAGTGTTCAAGATGCCAAAAGATCTGGTCGACCAACATTTAGTGATGATGAAATCTGTGAAGTTAGAAAAAGTACAATACAGGAAGTGTTGCCTAAAAATAAATTTCATCCATACAAGTTAAAAATGGTGCACCTCCTTTTGGATGACGACCCCGACAGAAGACTCGAATTCTGTGAATGTATGACAAATAAAATTAGTAAATTGAAACAATTTGTTTTAGTGACGAAAGTACTTTTTGCCCCAATGGAAATGTGAATACACAAAATGTAAAGTATTGGAGTGACACAAATCCTCACACCTTTCGTGAACAACATACCCAATTTCCAGAAAAAGTCAATATTTGGGACATAGTTGGTCCTGTTTTCCTAAATTTAAATTTGAGCGGTAAAGTGTATCTGAAGATGTTACAAAATGCAATTGAGCCGTTAATTCTTGAAATTATGGAAGATAATCCAGATGAATTCGGCCATCTGGAAATAGCATTTCAACAAGATGGTGCTCCTGCACATTATTATGGTGCAGTAAGACGTTACCTGGATGAAGAATATCGAGCTAGATGGATCGGCCGGCGAGGTCCTATAGAATGGCCACCTCGGTCACCAGATCTGACACCATTAGATTTTTTCTATGGGGGTACTTGAAATCCAAGGATTATACTACGGCACCAGATAGCATTGGCGTTTTGAAAGAAATAATTTTTGAAAAATGCAATGCAATTTCAGCTGACACATTCGAACGAGTACGACAAGAGTTAACTAATAGGATGTATTACCGTCAGGAAGTAGACGGAGCACATTTCGAACACTTACTATGAGAATCAATTGTTGATATTTGATCAATTAAATTTAAAAATATAATTTCAATAATTTTGGTATTTATTTAATTTATCCGTCAAAATTAGTTTAAGCCCAAACAAAATTGATATGGCTATGTAGCCAATGTCAATGCCTTTCAAACGAGATATCACTTGCTGTAAGGTCCTATTTAAAATCATTGGCCAAAGTGGCACTGTGACGTCATCTATTACTATCACGTCACCTGTTACCATTCGTAGAGGAGTTTACAACACTTTATTTTCATCCCCCAAATTTTATTAATGTAAGTAGAGCCGTTCAAAAGATACGTGGGGTGGAGGGGACTTTTGAATAGAACTGTATAGAAAGATTCCGAAAAAAACATCAAATTTAAACTATAAACTGACATTCTTCAACGTGAAAATGTAATTCCCAGCCTCAACCCGCATCTAATGACAAGTACAATTCCCAATTTTTTAAATAGGAAATATGTGCCTGCGACATATCGTTCGAAAGGCCTCTGCATTATCTATTAAAAATGTTATGATTTTCAAACGTAGTGCAAAAATTGAAGCAAAATGAAATAAAATTATATGGTTTCCTAAATTCACTGCAATACAATCAAAAACTAGAATGTTATGCAAAACGTAATAAAATATCAAAACACTAGAAAAATCTATGAATCTCGGTGAAGTAGATGTTCGAAATATTCATCGCGAACTTCGAAGTCTGCTAACACAGGAGCTTGGGAATATGCTCTTGCCCACGAATTATATCTCTTCTCCGATCGTTGAATTACATTTGAAAAATTTATTAAAAAATATTTCATTCAATATGTAATCAAGTAGGTTTAGATAGGTTTCTCTATGTTCATATTGGAATATATAAGTGGCAACCATGGAAATTACTTTGCTATGACAAAAGTAAAATATTTTTTCTCCGATCGAGTATATTGACGAATCACTTAATAGTAAAGTAGAATTGGTTGATGATATATTCAACATCCGTGCCTCGACTTCAAATGAAAATGATCGAAACGAGATAAACCAAACAATTAGCCATGCAGCTTCAACGTCTATAAATTCTCTTTGCCCTCCACTACAAATTACAACTTGTACAAACTGTACAATCAATGTAAATATTAACGACAATTAATTTGTGTTCAAGAATATCGTTATGAATTAGATGTTTCTTTCATTTCTTTTAAAACAACTTCATCAATATAAGAATTAAAACCATATTTTGTTCCATTTTATTGTAATAATCCATGTTTAACATTAGTTCACGCTACAGCATTGCGGTAAGAATATTACCGCACTGTTATTTTCTTATTGCTTAGCAACTGCCCACTATTCTGGAAAGTTGAGCTTTGCTCATAGAAGACAGGTCAAAATAGTGTCACTTTTCCCACGATTGGAGGAAAATATTTTACCACATATCAGGCATGATCGATCCAATCTCAAGCGTTATTCGTTCTTTCAAGTCATTAAAATCAGAAGGTTCCGTTTTGTACAGAATGCTTTTCACATATCCCCATGTGAAGAAATCTAATAATGTAATATCAAGGCCTCGCCTTCCTGTTCACCGACTGAAAAATATCTCATCGTGGTACTGCCGGACATTGCGTTGGTAATGTGGTGGTGCTTCATCCCGCTGGAACCATATCGTATTCACTGGAACTTGAGAGCTTCCTGGATAGGAAATATCAAACAAAATGGAATAATAGCTACCTACGGAGACGATTTTGATAGGAGTACTTATTTTTGTAAGCGAATGATGGACATGTTGTATAACAATATGATCCAATTGGAAATTATGTTTTCTGTTGAGTGCTTTGTCACTGAGCAGTCATACTAATCGTCAAAATTGCCGATACTGGTCAACGGAAAAAATTCACTGGATAAGAGACGAACACTTGCAATACCCTCAAAAGGTTGATGCTGGGAAGGGGTTGTTGGAAACCATATCATTGGTCTCTTGCAATTTTGATGACGATCATTATTTGGCATTACTTCAAGATGATGTCAATCCAAGTTTGACAAATTAATATCCTGATCCAGGATGGATGGATAGACCACCACATCATTACCAACGCAATGTCAGGCAGTACCTCGATGCAATATGCCTGATCACGACTAATGCCCGTTTGTAATTATCAATGATTTAGTACAAGTTTTAGTCAATTTTTCAGGATCCTAAAATCAGGACACTAAAATATTGACAAGAAAAAAATGTGTTAGCAACACACCATATTTTAGTCATTATTTAGGTAGTGATTATGCGCGCTGAGCAGTATGATTTTGTTAGTAACCTGTCACTTTTCAGATTTTAGCAAATAATTCGAATTTTTCAATTATATAGGTATCAGACAACAATGGACACAGAATTTTTATTGTTAGCAGCAGCAACTCTTATTAATATAGTAGTAGTTAGGAATTATATAAGAAAGAGAAGCCCTCATGTGCTTATTTTTATATTGAGAACTTTCAACTATGTAAAGGCAAGGTATTTCTTTATATAAGTCAATGAGTCGAAGTACTTGATTATGAGACCACGACATGTTTGATATTTAAAATAGCTCAAACGAAAAACTTTCACATACACAACATTCTCACCCCTGAATAAACGATATAATATATAATTTTTGGATAAACGTTGGTTATGTAGCAGAACCAGTGTCACCACCATCAGAGATGAGGAAGGTTATGAAAAATAAAATAAAAACAATGACCTTAAAAAAAAGTTTACCCTATATTTTTGCTTCAAGTTGTCATTTAATTGATAGAAAATAGGACTGGTTCTATAAATATTTTCTATCAATTAAAATTGAACAAAAATAGGAAGTTTCGTCAATTTCAAAATTGACTGAAAAATTAATGATTAATGTGTATGTATCTATCATTTATTTAGGATCTTAAAAAATTGACTAAAACTTGTACTAAATCATTGATAACTACAAACGGGAATAATATGTTAAATAATGTTAGGGGGCAGTTTTATTTGAAATAAGGATATTGCCAAGTCGTTCGCTGTGAACATAATGAACATCTACTTCATTCCAATTTTTAGTTCTTTCCAGTGTTCAACATTTTATTTTGTTTTGATCTACATTCTAGTTTTTGATTGTTATTTTAGCGGATTTCGATGATTTCATTTCATTCTACCTCAATCGTTGCAATGAACTTGAAAACGATCATTTTTTGGATAGAGAATGAATAAAATTTTCGAACCATATATCCTAATGATAAAACGTCCAGCACTCTGTCCTGTCGGAATTCTCTTCCAGAAGGACAGCTGGACAATCCAATTGGTCCTGCCGGAAGGACGCTCTTTTTTAAATTAAATGTCCTTCCAGTAGGACGCAATGAGCTTCCAGCAGTACCGGGACATTTTCTATAGGCGTCAGGAATAATTTTGTCAACAGTTTAAAATATTAATTAAAAATCAATGAATAGATTAAAAGTTATTTTATTTGTAAGACATTGATAACTTATTTTCCACAAAAATAAATCTCACTAAAATTAACAAAAAGTTAATTCTCAAATAATTAAAAAAACTACAAAAATTCTCAAATAAATAAATGAAACTAAATTTTGGATTAAATAGATAAATGAGAACAAAAAGTTTTTTTGCGGTATTCCGTGTAAGATGTGATACGCAAAACAATTGCCCCCAGTAGTAGGAGAACAAAGAATAGCGTTTTGACCACAGGGTTCACAAAAGTAACTTGTTTTTTGTTGTTTGTGGTGAATACGAAAACAAGTATTTTCTGCATCAGAATCAAATAATGCTTTTGCAGCCACTCGGTCGTGTATTTTGAAGCTCATCTTCACGCACGTCTATGCATTCAGAAGACAACCTTCACTCGCTAATAACTTGTTAGTTACTAAACCGATTTTGTTAAAATTTCACAATAGATAGGCAAAATTTCGCGCCGATTCTTTTGAACATACTTCCGTCCTTCTAGCAGTATCCGTTATATTCGAAATCGTGTAAGAAATTTTACGTCCTACCGGCAGGACGCTCTGTCCTGTCCGTAGGACGCCTGGACGTTCTATCATTAAGCTCAGACAAAAAATTGGAGGTTGTCGCTGTGAGTTTCCACTTTGAAGAATGTTAATTTATAATTCGAATTTGACTTGTTTTATAAAAGTGTACAAAAATAATGAATTTACTCAATTTGGCTTTCACACTCTGTATATTTGGTTTTTACTAGAAGTCGTTTATTTACAATTTGACTAATGGGATATTTGAAGGAGATAAAAATATCACACTTATTATCATCAGCAGAGACGGTCGTATAATATGTGCGTGATTTCTCTGTTTACTCGAAAATGTGCCTACCATAAAATTATTGTTATGATGGATTAAACGGTTCTAGTAAAAAAAACAACATATAAAAATTGCAAGTATTGCAGTACAGCTCTAATGCAAAATGTGAATGTATTGTAATGTAAATTCAAGCTTGCTTATTAATCCACTACGTACCTATACAGGATGATATTTTCAAAGTTGGCCGACTGCCGATTCTACCGGAAGTCGACTGTAACTTTGTTATTTTGAATAGAACACCCTGTATATTGATACATTTTTCAAATTCACATGAAATTCTAGTATAGTTTTGTCTGAAAGCTTTCGGAAAACGCATACTTTTTGAGTTATTGATATTTTCGTAAAAAATTTGACCGTTGCAGGCACTTATAAATTATTTTTTTACTAGGATACTTTTAAAGATATGAAATTGGTTTCTTTTTGGTTGCTTTTGGCAAAGTCAGACTTATTTGAATATATGTTAAAAAAAATTTCATTTTATACAGGGTGTGTATAAAAAGTGTTCAAAGTTTAACTTCATATCAAATTTCTTTATTTTTTTAAACAGGACCACCCACTATTTTCCATTTCAATGCATTCAGGGATGAAAAATAAGGCAAATACATGTTCCTATACATAAACCGTGCCGTTATTCAGATATTAAATTTTATCTGTGATTTTTTAGTGATGCTGGTGTCGTCTAAATTTTATTTTGGCCCATTGATACAAGCATATCTTATTATTGTCACAAATGGTTCAATTCGATAAACTTTCGCCTAATATGAACCGAATAGCTTCAAATTCGGTATTCTTTTAACAATGTGCGATTTGGATCTGGATATCTTACTGCAAATAAAGCACATGTTCTTTTAACATATTTGCCATACTTACTATGTATTGAAAGCAAATTCACATAATCTCTCTTATTTCTTAGTGCTTGTATCAACGGGTTAAAATAAAATTTAGATCACCCCAGCATCTATAGAAATTTGAAAAAAAAACATTCAATATCTGGATAACGGTGATAGTACTCTTCAGTGTGTCAAAAATATTCATTTCAAGTGTTCCTTTGAACTAATAGTTTAATGATGTTTTTTCATTTTTAGAAAGTGGGTTATATAGCTTTGGAGCCATAAATGAGTACGATCGTTAAGTTATTGCCCTTTTTACTAATGGGAACGCTTGAAGATATTTGCTAGGAGTCAATTATTATGTGATTGTAAGTTTATTGAATTTCCGTTAGAATTTTTAAACAGGGTGTTTTCAAATGACACTTACAACGTTTGTCTGTAGATACCTCTCGTAAAATTGGACAAAATGATATAAGGATTATTGAGGGGTCCAGCCTATTTACTTTTCGAGATACGGGGTGTTGAAGATATGAAGATTCGAATATTTTAATTTGATAACTTAAAAATGGTTGAATAAATTGATTTGACGATAAGCAGGTTGTTTTCAAATGTAAAAGGGAGTATTTTGATGGGATATTTTTTTCAATTCTTGACTCAGTGGTGTACAATTGGGAGAATATGTCACCTATTTTTCACGCCACTGGCATTTGAAGCTGTTTTTATTTAATTTTGTCATTCTTTATATCATTTTGTTGGATTTTACGAGAGGTATCTACATGCAAACGTTGTGAGTGTCCTTTGAAAACACCCTGTAGTAGAGTATTGCATAATATAATAATGCTAATTTCACATTCGGAATATAGTGCATTGGATGGGTATTTGAAATTTTTTGGGAGCATTGTAACGTTATATTTGACCACTATCATTGTAATATTTAAATATCTACCGGACGGCGAGTAGCCAGTCCTTTTCTCTTATCAACATGTGATTCTCGTCGAAAACCTGTAGCACCGATCGCTTCAAAAGGCAAAATTTTTACATTTAATGTGCGACGAATAATCTACGTTGGTGAGGTTTAGTATACACTGATATTGGTCAAATCTATCAATTCTTCTCTCCTATACAGAGAAAGAAATTAAGAACACACTACGAATATTTAAATTCTTTCTCGAAGCGGAGCATGTGAACAGGAGAGGAATATACAACGTATGTCGATTGCTCATCGCATGGTTCAATTTAATAGCGAGTAGTTAAAATAAGCTTTCTTTCTCCTGTGAACCATGAAACAATAAGGTTGAATTTTAAATTTATTTTGAGAGATTTACCTCAAACTTTATTTTCCTAAAGTGCATTCAATGTGAATGGTAAGTTGCATTTAAGTCTATGCTTTTCCTCTTATGATTTTCGCTTTTATATTTTTCCCTTCTAGTGATAAGCGCCAGATACACACATACAATGATATTTTTTTTATCTTGTTCTTTTACTTTTTCTAGTTTTTCTTATACAGGTGATAAAAGGTTCACATGTATATAGTAGAAGTATTTAAAATATGTATATTTAGTTAACTAATTAATTCAATCTAAATACCAACTTAGAATATTATATTTCCGGATTACATTTTTTCATTACATTTTTTTTTATCACCTTCTGCGATTGAAATAAGTAATAAAATTGAGTTTTTATATTATTTAGATATTGTTTCTTTGATTTCTTTGATTAATGGAAATAAATAAGATTTCCTTAATAATTAATAATACCATATCACATTTCTTCATTGCTTCTTTTGTTTTTTTTTAGTAAAATACAGGATATATTTTTTTATGAACCACGTTCTTAAATGAATTCTTAAACACTTGTAAAAACGAATTACTGCAGATATCCTGAATTTTACATGAAAAAGATTGTAACCATTTCTGATACAATGTATCTTTCTTAGCACTTACTGAGTACCTACTTACTGAGTACCTACTTACTGAGTACCTACTTACTGAGTACCTGAAATTACCTGAGTTACCTGAGACTTACTAAGTACCCGGACTTGCCTGAGTTACCTGAGTTACCTGAGACATACCTGAGACCACAAACAGTCTGGAACTTTGTACCTGCCATCAGACACGTGGAAATTCAAGGGAAGTAACCAGTGTACTAATTATAAAACCAACGTGCTTCAACACAAAAAAAACCATCATTTTTTTTTATATTTCACTTACTATTTTTTTTATATTTTTAGTCATTATACAACTTGTAAATTTAACAACGTTGTTCATATTCCTTCCCTTCCAACATTTCCAGGTTTGTTGATAGAGAGTGGTGAGGTGAAGAACTAGTCAACTAATATTATTCAGGGTGGCGCCCACTTACCTTAACTTTACTTAAATTCCTGAGGTCCATGAGGTCATTTCACATATTTAGCAAAGTTTGAGCCCTTGTAAAGAATTAAATATGGATTAAATGGAAAAACTAATTGATAAAAAGTCTAATTTGAAGCTTTATAAATACTATATAAAAATCTCAGAATCCTCAAATTACTTATGACCGTACAATTCCTTATTGAAATTCGGTTGCTACCACTAAAATATCGGATAAAAATCTATCTCTCCCTTTTCTATCCTTCTATGACTGACATTGTCTCTCTGCTTCGGTAGTCGCGTGCCGTTCCATTGTTGATACAACGCTCGCCGGTCTCGGCGGTCTCCCAGTTCAGTACTGACGAAGCTTATAGATTAGTAGGTGAACCAAAATCCGCTTGGCTACCTACATGTTGTTGAGCTTCCATATTTCTAATAAAATTTTCGTTATGTGAACTTAAACGTGAGGACGTAGGGAAACAAAAAAATATACAAAGCATAATTGTGCAAGGTCGAATTTGGTAGATGCCCCTTAACTCATTTTCCCATATTATTATTCCACATTGCAGATGACTTTCAATCAGAGAGTGTTTTTATGCATTTGTGGGCGGGGGTAAACTGCTACTCAGATATTTAAATTTGTGAAGCATGATTTGTAATTTTTCCACTGTACAATTTATACGGTCACTTCATCTTGAGTGGCTATTAATATTGATACCTGGATAATAATAATAAAATATAATTCCAAAGCTTCTATTATTATTGAAACATAAACAAATTTAATAACAAAAATTCCAATTTTTAGATTGACAAGTTATTCTATATTCGAGAAAATGATGCATTCACGCATTTATACAGTGTGTTGCATTTAAGATGAAGACACCTCCATATTTTCGCTGTTTGAAAGATTACAGATTTGAATTTTTGCAGAGTCATACATGTTGATGGGCCACATCAAAATTCGCATTTTTAATTTTTCAATTTTTTTGCACACCCACATTTATTATTACAAGATATTGTTTAATTTGATCAATATTTCTTTGAAAGTGCTGTTTACTTTACTAAAATATTTGAATACATGACACCGTGTAAGGATTTTAATTTCCACGGCGCAATAATCATCAGAATAAATAATGAGTTTGTATACTTAGACCTTTTTTTTACTACTATACGCAGACGATATCGTACTCAGATCAATATCCAGAAATAAAATGCAGAAACTAATTAACTAACTGGCAAGAGAAATAGAAAGGATGAAAATGACAATAAATACAGAGAAAACCAAAGTAATGAAAGTGAATGAAAAACAGGGGAATAATTACGAGGAATTGAAATGTAATCACAAAACATTAGAAGGAGTAACAACCTATAACTACCTAGGAAGTATTTTAACAAAAGGTGGAAAAATAGACGCAAAACTTGATAACAGAGCAAATAAATTAACAATATTATATTATTCCTTGAATCGAACATTACTAAGCCATAAATACATTGATATGAATACAAAGTTGGAAATCTACAACAAAATTACAGTATCAACTATAACTTATGCCAGTGAGAACTGGGTACTGCAGAAAAAGCATGAAACAAAAATAAATGCAATGGAAATGAAATATTTAAGGACAATAGCAGGAAAAACGAAATGGGACAAAGTAAGGAACGAAGAAATCAGAAGCATAACTAATCAAGACCCAATAATATCAAATATTAAAAAGAAACAACTGAACTGGTTTGGCCACCTAGTAAGAATGAAGCAAGATAGAATAGCGAGAATAGTAATGGAAATGGGAATGGGAATATCAAGAAAAAGAAAGAGGAAGACACAGGAGAAAATGGATACACCAGATTGAAGAAATTGGAAAGAACAAAGGAAAGTCATTAGAAGAGATGAAGGCATTAGCCAGGGACAAAAAAGAATGGAAAACATGGGTTCAGGAAGAACTCCAATCCGACGCCTGAGAAGGCATAAGGATAAGAGAAGAAAGAAAGTAGATAGATAGATAGATAGATAGATAGTTTTATTGTGTCTAAGATAAATCTTTTCACAACGGTTCGGTACAAAATATAAAGTGGGGAATTAACATAATTAGATATACATTACGACATAGACATAGTTAATACAAAAATAAAAGTATAAAATATCGGTGTACTTGATGGTAATGTCAATCATTCACCATGTGCAAATGCTCGCAGCTTTATGATACTAATAATGCTATGAGCTAATTCAGTAAGTTTAAAAAATCCATTTTGTGTATTATTAGTGTTAAGATAGTGTACTAGGTCATCAATATCATGAACATTGTGAAAAAAACTATTTTTTCTTAGAGGGCTGTAAATGGGACATTCAAAAAGCATATGATGTAATGACTCCGGGGAATCCATATTACAGGCAGTGCAATTATCAGTGCTGTTGATTATATAAAAATTTCCTTGGAAAGACAATTTTAAAAATGTTTTACTACACGCTCTAGGTTGCGCTATTATTCTGTTTATATAGATGTGAGCGGGTATTCGCAAATAACTGTTATTTTCACCAACTAGTAAGTGTGAGTATAGTGAAGAGTAACTAGAAGCAACCCTTTTGTTCATGTCACTATCAAGCAGGCGTTTTCGCAATTTGTCTAGCATAAGTCTATCTAAACTGCGTACATTTGTACTTGAATAATTTTCCCATAGACACTCACATTGCGCATGAGTCCATTTCTTTCAGTTTGTTCATCCAAAGTAAGGCATGTTTGAAAACAACCATTGACAAATGATCGGAACATGTTACCAAGCGTACAATGTAATCTGGGGTATTCTTTGACAGACTTAGAAGTTTTTTGAAAAAGTTTACCTGTACGCGCTCTATAATATCAGTGTAACCTAGACCCCATATACCAATTCCAAGGGAAAGAGAAGATAAAATAATTGAATTGTATAAATTTATCCGCGATTCCCAAGTATTTATTTTTGACCGACACATTATATCCATTACTGCTCCAATAGCCCGATTAGCTTTACTGTTTTACTGCTACTGCTTTACTGTTTTCAGACAATATCCACTATAATGAAATTTTTTGTTGTAATTATTTACATGGCCACTTTTTGCGAATATCATTACTTTGGTGAAAGAAAGAAAGTATACTTAGACCAAAAAATGAAAAGATTGAAAATGCGAATTTTGTGATAAAATTTGGTATGTAGGGTTAACGTAACTTTTTTCGTTGATATTTTTCGATATCTCTAACGCGAAGCAAAATATCGAGAAGTGGTCCTGTTTGTGAAATTGTAGTGGGTTGAGTTAAAAGTTCAGATTTCAGTTGACTATTTCAAGAAATGTGGCCCATCAACCTGTATGACTCTACAAAAATCCGAATCTGTAATTCTTCAAACAGCGAAAATATTGGAGTGTCTTCATCTTAAATGCGACACACTGTATATTAAAAAAATGTTTTTTTGAGGCTGGAAAAAAAATTTCACCCAATATAGTTAGTGAAAATTCTTATATTTCCAAATTCACAGTGGTGATTTATTTGAAAAATGAATGAAGTAGATATATAAGCTATTTTGATTATATTATTATGAAATATTTGATTCAACTTACAGTTTATCAAATGTGGACAAAGTAGTCCCAAAAATATGAACGACACTTCAACAGAGTTCATTATTACTACCAATTTACTCTAAATGTGTGCGAACAAGATTTCAATTGGAATTCCCCTTTTTTCTTCTCAAGGTCAGGTCGTCGATACAATACTGCAATTGAAATAATTTTGGTTAACCTCGATAAATAAATATTAAGTGAAGTTACTTGAAAAAGATAAGGAAACTTGACTGAATTAAAATTTAAACCAGCAATTTATATGCAAAAGAAGCTTTGATAATATGGGTGAAATTATAATTATAGGTACATGGTGTTTACACAAAAATTCATAATTTGTTTGCCCGTGGGAAATTGTGATGATGGGTCTTTTCTGACAAACCCAACCACCCACCAGTTCCAACCTATTTTGGCAGATTTTGCACTACAAACTAAATCGACAACTTCATAATAATTATATTGCTTGTATTTATTAACTCAAGAAATTATATTCATAGGAATTATTCAAAATACAATAACCAACAAAATTAATCACATCAAATTCCAAGGTATAAATATTTAATTGCGGGCAAATCCAAATGAAAGTGAGTTAGGGAAGGGTTTCTCCTTCTGTGATGCCTATTTCCAAGATTTTTCCGATCAGTTGTATCCAAAGTGACATTTTCCGCGTTTCGTCTTAACAGGCTTGTCGTGAAAAATCCTCTTTCATTAACTGCCATCAAGAAGATGGGGGCAGAGGAGTTGCCAAGGAGGCAAAAAAGCGCTCGACAAAGGAGTACATTTATTTTTTCCATAGGGCTGAATAAACAAAAAAAGATTGTTCAAGAAATGAACAAAAAGTATGTATTGTATCATTTTCTGATCATCACCAACCTCAGGTAAAGTTTATAATATTTTCCGAGGTAACACATTATTTGCTTGCTTCAGTTATAATGGATATTAACATTCTATGAAAATATCTACGGTATTTATGGGAATAACAATACGATTTCCACTACTATAGTTATAAGAAAGTGACAATGAAAATGAAATAGCTATTTATGCCATCAGTTACGAAATGCCCAATTTTGTGTAACGCGTGAGATTTTTGCGGAACGAACGAAGTGAGTTTCGCAAAAACTCACAAGTTACACAAAATTTCATTTCGTAAATTATTGCATACAAGATTCTTTCTAATTTGAAGACAGTAATAAAAAAATGAAATTTAATATAATTGATAAAAATTTGGAAAACATAAATTTAGTTTGTTGCTGTTACTTCATGTTAGTTGTCAGTTTGACATTTTGTAAAAAAGTCTAGATTGATATATTTTTAGTTTTATTTTTAGAAAATGAGTGATTCAAGTTCTGAAGAGATACCAAGCGATATTGAAGAGGCAGCAGGTAATGCTCTATTATCAGTAATTCCCAAAAAGTCAAAGGCAGTTTATGATTTGGCATACGAAAAATTTGTTACGTGGTGTGATGTGGTGTGATGTGGTGTGATGTTTTACTTGCATATTATGAGGGTAAAAAAGATCTTAAAGTTTCCACATTATGGACACTTCACTCAATGTTAAGGTCTGAACTAAATCTGAAAACGAATATTGATATTAAAAAATATACAAATTTGGTAGCATATATTAAAAGGCAAGCGGACGGGTACAGTGCTAAAAAGTCAAAAGTTTTTATTGAAGAAGATTTTGTCAAATTTTTAGTGGAAGCTGATGACAAGGAATACCTAATGGCTAAGGTTGCAATGATAATTGGAATGGCAGGAGCATGCAGAAAAGCAGAATTAACATTTCTTCCAGTTGAAAATGTTATAGACGAAGGAAGCTATTTTCGTGTTGATATCCCACCTTCAAAAACAAAAGTTATACGGCAGTTTGCAATTACCACTGATGACATTGAAAATACGAATCCTGTTGGAATATCAAGAAAATATATTAAGTTGCGTCCCCAGGTTCTTAAAAACAACAGATTTTTTGTAAAATATGCGAATGGAAAATGTACCAAAAATCCTGTGGGAATTAACACATTTAGCAGTCTGCCAAAAGTTATTGCTCAATTTCTTGGTCTTTCAAATCCTGTTCTATATACTGGCCACTGCTTCAGAAGAAGCTCTGCCACTTTCCTAGCAGACAGTGGCGCTGATATTTTTAAATTTAAGAGGCATGGAGGTTGGAAATCTACCTCTGTTGCGGAGGGATATGTTGAAAATTCCAGGAATAATAAAAAACTTATAGCGCAAGAAATATTTGGTGGAACATCTAATGCAATGTGCGCCACTTCCCAAATAACAGTAAGTTCGAGCAATGAAAAAAATATGTCGTCGGGAATGAATTTGAATAATTGCAATAATTGTGTTATCAATATTTATATTAATTAATTAATTTATTTGTCACTAATTTTGAAATAAATTTTTTGTCACCAATTGCATAAAATTTAACTTTATGCAACTAGTTACAAGAAGTAAGACGTTTCATAATGTCAATCAGTTTTAAAAAGTGTCACTTTATATGTCAAAATTAGAAAAAACAATTATCAACACTCCGTTTGTTACGTCTGCTACCTGTACCCGTTATCCAATACATTAATAGACCACAAGACAGCTGGTGTTGAGGCCTTTGAACATTGCAGTCTGGATCCAGGTGAAACAATAGATTTATCAAAAAAAAATTAGTAATCCTCACAAGAATACATCGACAATAGTCAATATACGACAGGAAAGACACATGGAGAGATTAGTACTATTTACCTAACACTGTTCTTAAGATCAGGCAGCACCCATAGGTCTAAAATGCAGATCTTAAAATGAAACTAGTTAAGCTTTGTATTCCATGATATTATGCAGAATTTCCTAAAGCGCATGCAAGAAGAGAAGAAGTATGGATGCAAAAAGGACAAGAAATAGAAAGTATGAGTAGCGACCAGAAAAAAGGAAGAAGAAGAGAAGGAAATACGATGTGAGGAGGGAAATAGACTTAGGAATGGGGAAGAGAAGGGAAAGGTTGGAATGGCTTTATGCAAACATGGAAGCTAGAGGCTGGACAGGTCAATAATAGAGAAAACCATTGAGAACAGAATTTATAATCTAGTTCTGGAAGACAAGTTAGAAATGAAACAGTTGATTTAGATAAAATAGTTCGTACCCATACTTCAGTTGAAATTAGAGTCATGTCGTCGTCCTCCTCTATTACTGCCAGATGCCATTCAAAGTATAGTTTATTGGCAAATACATGGGAAGAAATTTATAAAAGAACCATCAGAAAAAGTAGCGAAAGAACTGCCCTCAATGAGCAGGAATAAACTACGCATCATAACGGGGCTACCTAAGGGACACTTTCCTACAAAGGAGCACCTAAACAAAATAGGGCTGTATAACGGAGACCCTACATGCAGAAGATGCAAAAAGGATACCAAAGCAGATCTGCATATACTATGCAACTGTGAGGTTGGGAGGCAGAAACTGTGTGGTAGAACCAAAATGACTCCAGAAGACTTCTACAACCAACCAGCAAAGAACCTGTATGACCTAATACAGGGAACAGGCTGTAGCCAGAGCACTAGGAGTATCCACAATAAGCCCAGGAGGCTGGGGTGGTGTCGGCGATGGTACGGACCCCCGAAAAAAAGTTTATTGAAGTGAAACTAACAACATCCAAAGGCCACTCTTATTTAATGGCTGAGTGGCTTGGGAAACATATCGGCGGCAATTTGAAGCTGCGGACAAAGTCAATGACATTATGCGACTATGCAGTTGGACCAAGTATTCCAGAGAAGGAAAGAACCTCACACATTATCCTCTCATAAACGGTACAACAAAGAGTAGAAAAAGCCTACAGGCTGAGATGCCGAAGTCTTCAAGCCTCCGACTGTTGGTGCCGAACTAATCAATCGAAGCATCAAGACATGATCCATATAAATTTAATGAACTCAAAGCTATTCAAGCAGCTTGACAAATAGAAATATGCACCAAACATTTGAGTTTCTGTTTTGTATGTTTCAACAAAAAATAACTTGATAGCTATGAAATCAATTTATGAAAATCTATGGATAATTTTCCTGAAAACAATAGATAGAGAGAGTGGATATTAACGAGTGTTTCAACGTTAATTTTCAAAAGCTATTTTGTTCGGGCATAATATTGGAAATATATTTTTTTTTATTTCTGCGCTACTGAAATTGTCTCCACATTGATCTGGATCTAATATACGCCGTTTATTTTTTAATTCGGGATTAGAGGGTGCAGTCAAATGCTTAAGGGTCTCTGAATACTGTAAAGAAAATTGATTAGTGATGGCGCAAATCAAGGAGATCCCTCTAATATTATTTTTTTCCCTCGAGTTGGTTGTGATTTGGGTACCCTTGTAAACGATGCACGTCATATTGTAACTAATTGAATTATTTATGTCACGTAATTGGTTGAATAACACAAAAAAATATATCTGAGAATATGTCCTAAGAATAATTATATATTTGATTACGAAAAATTGCATAATCAATAGTTTTTTTCCAACAAATTATTATCAAATAATTTAATACCTATAAGAAATGGGGAAATATTTATTGTTTGTTTTTTTTCCGTAAATATTCGAACAATATTTTGTTTGATCATTTTTTTTGGCTCAAAATTAAGTTATTCGATAAAATGCAGTAATCGTGAAGGAATTGGGAATATATTGACCAAGTATTGAGGTAGACTTCATACAGTGTGGAAACCACTTATGGAATAAATAATTTTAGGAAATTATAAAAAATGTCGAGACATGTCAACTTTTGGATTGAGTTGTGCATTATGTAAACATAAATGTAAATGTACAGGGAGATTCACGCAAGTATGCCTTAGTCGGTGTTGTTTTATTTATTATTCCACTTCCACATCATCTTCAACGAAGTGTGGTTTCCTTTTCAATGGTTTGACATGTCCAAGTTCTCTGAATTGTGCATGAATTTTAGTCACAGTACTTTGTGAAATATCAGGCAATTCGGGATACCTGTTATTGAATAAGTTTGCCACTTCAACTTGACCTCTGCAGTTATCCTCGTACTCGATCATCATTAAAATCTCAATTCGGTCAGTCTCAGTTCAATATTTCATTGTTATGTCGACAAGGAAAGAGTGTTTGACAAAGATTTCACTTTTTCAGTATAAACTGTCAACACATCAACAAAACTGACAGAATAGAAAACAATCCACATTATTCACCGATTTTGTCCAATTATTGGCGTTTTTAGGCAATGTTTAGGTATTTATGATAAAATTCATGAGCGTAGCAGGTTTTGTTTAATATACAAATACGTCTAATAATTAGTTAGTTAGTACCAATATTTCAAGTGTAATAAATTATTAATTTCACAATTTCACCCTGTATAATTCATAATTGACCATACATTATCCAGTTTGTTGGACTCGGTTTATTAACTCGGTTTGAATGGTTATTGTGTTTGGAGTTTCTTCTGACTATTGATTGGTTATCTATTTTAATTAGATTTGGGAACGGGTTCTCATAAGACCCATAATCTTTTTGTTTTTGGAATCAGATTTGAATAATACGCTTTCATTAGACTTTAAAATCAAATCAGTTTCCTTTATTTAGATGACTGATTTTTGGTTTTGAGGGGCTACCGGATTACAATATTTATTCATTAGAATTTGTTATTTGGAATTATGCTCAGATAATTACCTACTTTCATTGATTTACACAAATATTTTAAAATTTCCAAATTAATTTATTTGCTTTTGGAATCTCTCTTGACCTATTTGTGAGTTTTCTATTTTGAATTAGATTTAGCGATGGGTTCTCATTAGACCCTTAATCTTTTTCGGCATCTTATGATTTGATGGGTTCTCATTAGACCTCAATATATCAAATTTATTCATAATTTATTCAGGAAATTCACATATTTGTTTTGGGACATTACCAGATCAAATTTTTTCTACAATAATTTTATTTTTATGCTCATGCTGGATAACTTGAGTTCTATGTCCACTTGAATTGTCATTTGTCATTTAATTTTAAATTGAAGTAGTGTCACTTCGTTTTCCGGTCTACTAACACGTGTTCGTGTAGTGGTTGAAGAATATAATTGAAATTAAAGATGTTCAAAATATGAAAACAGTTTAACCCCAATCAGGGGATACATTTTTTAAAAATTTTAAATTCAATGTAATTTTATCATTGTAACGTTAATGTGCTGTAGACATTTGATTATGTTTCTTGTATCATATCTGACGAGTAAGTAATTCTTCACTAATTTCTTTATAAAAAAAGTTTCCAACGATTATTGCTTACTTGCAGGTATGGCACTGAAGATGGCTTGATAGCCGGAAGCGCTTTGCAATTTTAAATAAAATTTTTTACACAGAATACAACAATATTTTCTTGACTTTATAGTCATGTGTACTCAGCTATAGAGATATTCACCGAAAATTCAGTTAACAAAGGTAATTTTAGAGAATTGGTAGCTGGTACGGACGCTGCGCGAAGGTTAAATTAATTGGCTGCATAAAGTATATTTTCACAGAAACGTTTCATGTCCAGCCTCCTCTCTCAAAAAGTTCACGAGCCGCCACTGGAATTCACATATTGGAAAATTGACAGAAAAATTGGTAATGGAATCGCAAAGATTGCGCACTTAGAGATTGAATTTTCTTTGGGACATTCAGAAGTACCGATCCAAAAACAGATCTATAATCTACGAGGACGAAACATGGTTTGATACACACGATACAGTATTCAAAGGATGAGTTGATTCCTGTAAAAACTGTAAAACTCACATATTAAATGAAAAGCAAATGATGTTCAATAAGAATGGAAGAAGATAGATTTTTGTGAATTTGATCCTTCTCAAAATAATTTCAAATAGTCCGCCACTGGCAATATCTTCTACAGCAGCTATTGGAAATATGATTTGGCCCATCAATTTTATGATTGCTGGCAAAAGTGAAGACGATATATACTTTAATACAAACTATACCATAAGCGATAATCAACATACATAAACAAACATAAATAAAGCATTTGACATGGCATGGAGATATAAAATAATATCAACACTGGAATCTTGGGAATATCAAGGTGATATGTTAGCTTTCATAAATAGTTTTTTACACAGCAGGAGTTTTCAAGTCCATGCAAATGGCCCCTTATCCAGCTTCAAATACCAGGAGAACGGAACTCCACAGGGTTGCATCATTAGTCCAACGCTCTTCTTAATTGCAATTAATGATGTGCTAGAAAGTATTAAGAAACCTGTGCACGCCAAACTGTATGCAGACGACCTGATTATATTTGTTAAGGGTAAAAATCTCAATACTATGGTAGAAATGCTGCAAGATGAACTTAACAAGGTCCAAAGTTAGTGGTTTCAATGTTTCTCCTGAGGAAACCACATACATTATTTTTTCTAAAACACCACACAAGACCGAGCCGCCTGATTTGAAATTAAGTGACAAAAATCTTAACTACAGCCACGAAATCAAATACCTTGGGTTATTTTTTGATGAAGCGTTAAATTGGAAATGTCACATCAAGCGATTAGCTCAAACATGTCAACGAGGTCTTAATCTACTCAGATATCTTGCAAACAAAACATGGGGTGCTGATGGTACTACGTTACTAACACTATACAGAACACTCATTCGTTCTAAAATGGATTATGGATCCTTAGCCTACAGTTCAGCTTCTAAAAAACACTAAAAATACTAGATGTCGTTCATAACAATGCTTTTCGTAATATTTCTGGGGCATATAGAAGTACACCTATAGAAAATCTTCAATGGATAGATAGATAGATAGATAGATAGCTTTATTGGTCTTACAAATACTACAGTTTATGGAAGTTAAAATTTCCTAAAATCTTCACTAACACAACCTGTTTAGACACGTCAACAATAACACATATACAAACATATATATAAAAACATTTCATCCAAAATTGACTAACCCAGCCAGTTACAGTTAAAAACATCATCTACTGAGTAAAACGCCAGACTCTCAAGTGCATGCCCTACAGTATACTTCAACTTTTTATAGTTTAACCTTGTCCATTCAATTGGTATAGAGTTGTAAATTTTACAATAAATAAAATCCGTTTGTTAAGAGGTAGTTATATGATTTACTTTGGGTAATCTAATAATATCCTTACTCCTAGTGTTATAGTTATGAATATTTGATCCTGTGTTATATTTATGTTTATTTTTATGCATATATAAAATAGCTTCCAAAATAAAGAGGCATGGTACAGTCAATATTCTTAATGATATAAACAATGGTTTTGCATGTTCTCTGAAGCCTACTCCCACCATATCACGTATAATTTTCTTTTGCTGTATAAGAACTTCATTTGCCACATTTGTTGAACCCCATAAAAGAATTCCATATTGAATGTGAGACTGTACTAATCCAAAATAAGCAATCCTAAGCACTTCTTTTGATACAACAGCTTTCATTCTTCTCAATGCAAAACGTCCACTTGAATTTCTTATTTAGCTCGTTTACATGCAGCTTCCAATTTAGATTGTTGTCGATAGTGAAACCTAGCATTTTCACACTATTTTCACCTTCATGTTTCTTTTTACAAAATTTATAACTTTTGTTTTATTTTTATTGAGAGAAAGGACATTAGCATTAAAATACCCTTCAAACTGGGAACTGGGCGAACCTCCACTTCATGAAAGACGACGATTTATGAGTCTTGCGTACGCTATCAAAAACAATCAAAATATAGCGGATATTTCCTCACCACTGATGCATTACAAAACCCACCAACCTTTCAATTCAAAAGTTCATCAAATTTTAAGATCCATAAACATACCATACATCCCTCAATCACAAAATCAACATAGCTTTACTCCTCCTTGGCTTATACCACTTCCAGAACTTGACCTCCATTTATTGACCTACAACAAAACAAAAACCAATCCAAAAATAATTATCAACGCCTTTCGCAGTACTATCACACACGATCCTGAGCACGTTCCAATTTACACAGACGCATCAAAAACAGACTGTGGAATTGGATTTGCCATTTTTACGCCCAACATATGCTTAAAATACAAACTATCACCAGAATCAACAGTTCTGACAGGAGAGCTTTATGCAATATATAGGGCACTAAGTTTCATTAAAATAGAATGTGAAAGGAAATTTTTGATAATTACTGATTCCTTGAACTCATTACACATAATATCTAAACTATACAGTCATCATCCTATTATCAATATGATCAAAACAGAATTATATGAATTGAAGAATAAAAGTATCGTATTCCTATGGGTTCCCTCACATGTAGGATTGGTGGGTAACGAAAAGGCCGATAAATTGGCAAGAGAAGCAGCAAATGATAATAGATTAATTCCACATTTCAATTCATTACCAATAGACCTGAAAATCACCTACAAACACAAAATTTTAAAAAATTGGAATGATAGCCTGAAACCATCCCAGCCTCAAAAGATCAAATCTTTGTTTGGACCATGGCAAAATCATGCCCCCAATCGGTTCATGGAAGTTGTAGTGACTAGACTACGTCTAGGACATAGCAGACTCAGCCATCAATATCTACTGTCAAAGGAGTGTCAACCGTATTGTGAAATATGTGAGCATCCCATTACAATTGAACATATTTTGATTGAGTGTCCGCTATATAGTGCCGCAAGGTTACAGCAGTGTTCAAGGAGTGCAGTGTTCAAAGTTTAATACAGTTTTTAAAGTATTCTAAGCTTTTATACGAAATATAATTACATATTGTATTGTTCAACTAACCTTTGTACAAAATAATCATTCGCTGTTCCACCGCTAATAACCAATATGGTTGATGCGGAAATAAGGAAATAAGAAAAAAATAAAAAATAAATAAATAAAAAATGCGATTTTTTTTAAATTGTGAAATTTTGAATAAATTTTCACCTACCAATTATAAGTTTTTGTTAAAACTCCTGATTCGATGAAAAATCGTTAAACAACATTGACTCTAATCGTCCTTGCTGTTGAAAACTCAATTTATCAATAGTGTGAATAAGGTTTTGGATTCAATTAAAACTTCACAGTTCTATAAATAATAAATTGAATTTGGGAAGACACTGATCTTGAGCTTAGTTGAGGAGTCGAGTACATTCATAATTGAATCAACACCTGACAAGCCCGAAACCTAATGTATGATAATGAATATATGATAAGAGCGAAGAGAATATTTACAGTCTGTCGAGATGGAGGTGCTCTTTTGGGAATCAAATTTCACTTAAAACAACCCTTTAAGGAAATGTGTCGCTTAAAGTGTAACTTTCGTATCATATTTGTATGAGAAATTCGAACTCTTGTATGTTTAAATTTATATAAGGGTAAGACTTGCTCGGATGTATTCAATGCTACAATTATTATTCAAGAGTGAATTTATCATGCAAATCGATTATACAATTATATAAAAACAATTTAAATTATTATTTTAAGGAAATTGTTACATATTAGGTATAGGTGTATGTTAAGGAAATCACATTTAAAAATAGAAAACTTTTTTTTTAATTTTCCAGTATTTTACGCTGGGAGGGAGGTGGAGAAAAATGAAAAACATCACCGTGGAGGAAAAGTGTTTTGCAATAAAAAAGGTCTTTGCGTTTTTTTCGTCTGAGCAATGGTTTGACCGGAAAAAATTCGGTAAACTAAGTATGTGTTGCGCATCCGTGCGACTCTGCTGCACGGCGGAACACCTACTTTCTGAATTGCGGAAAAATATAAATATTCAATCAAAATTTTTGGAACTTTTTCTTTACGTCAGGTTATGTTTGAGCGACCGGGGGTCGCGTCGCAAAAGATCTGACCGTTACGTTACGTTACGTTATGTTACATCGCTTCGTTATGTGCCTTGCTTGCGTGCGTGTGCTCTCTCCTGAGTCTCTCTCTCTCGTTTACGGAGCAGCAATTCATATGCTTCGGCTGGGAATCGAACCCGGGCCGCCCGCTTGGAAAACGAGCATTCTACCACTGCGCCACCTATGCTATATTCAAATTCTATGCAAAGCTGGTATTCGCAGTGCTGGTGATCTACTTGAATTTGTTCGGATACATTTTAACTATTATTTCCATAATTTTTGGCGCAATTGATCATTTTTTTTATTTACAACATCGATTGTCAGGACGGTAGGTTGTGCTTACTGGTTTCTAAGTTTAACACGTCGGTAAGTGATTTACTTACCGTTCAGACGTCGAAATACTATATTAAGTATCAAGAACGGTAAGGGTTGTTTACCAGTCGACAGCAATGTTCGTCGTTCAAGTGCGATATGGACAATCCACACGAGTCGAACAGCATATTTCTTCTACGACCCACTTAAGAAAAAATCTAGAAAATAAAAATTCATATAAACTGTAATATAACTTCAAATAAAAAATTCAACAATTCAATTTTATGTTTCCACTAATTTTTTTGTGATAAACGTACAGTTCTTGAATGTCCAAATTGTATAATGCTTCAAATATACGATGCTGTTATAAGTAGATGTTGCCAGTCGGACTCCCTCATGAAGGGTACCGTACCATTATCCATAATAATGCATAAAATTTGTGTGGGGGTAATTTGGAGATCATTCTCGATGTTGTAGCAAAATACTTCCAGACTGAAATTGCTTTCACAATCAAATAGAGTGATAATAAGCATAAACAAATGGAAAAAGTTTTATTCTGAAATCGAAAAAGTGAAATGACAGAATTACCCACATATAATTTACAAATATTAAACAATGTAAAGTTCAAAATAAATATTCTCTTCCAAAGTAAGTGAACTAAATTATAAGGAAATAATAATTGTTTTTGGGTATCGATACAAAAGCTTGTGTAAAAAATTTTGTGGAAATATTTATCATTAAAAGAACATCGAAAGAGGAGCATTTGAAACAAAAAAAAAACAACATACAGTCTTTGGGGGCTGCCGATAGAAGTGAAAACTAAGCAGCTGGTGATCTGAATCGTTAGGCTAACTACTATTATTTTTAAATTATTTTGGGTGAGCGTTAAATTGATCAAGTAGCTGCTAAATTTGGAAGTTAATTTCCATTAGGACCCACGTACTATAGTTTGTTTCAAAAAGTAAATACGATATTGGAATGCAAAATTTGAAATGATCTTTCAACAACCAGCAGCCTTATTAATAATGAAATTTAGATTATTCTAACATGACTTGAAAACTGAATTATTAAATAGTTATTTATGCAACAAGTGCACAACGTGAGTATTTTTTGCACGCGACGTGAAGTTGTCGAGTGCAAAAAACACGTTTTGCACAAGTTACATACAATATTTTTTCTACACTCATGCAAAAACTGGAAAATTAGAATATAATATGTTGGGAACTCAAACTTTAGCCAACATAGAATTCAGTGAAGGTACACTCCAAAGCAGGTACACAGTAAAACCTTCATAGGTGACACATGTGTAAAACGGGCCGGAGAACTACTGAATATCAGTAGGAATAAGCTATGAATTATTACAGGTTATCTAACGGGTCATACCCCGGTAAAAGATCACCTGCATAAAATAGGGTTATATAACGGGGACCTCAGCTGCAGACTTTGTGGCATGGAGACCGAGACCGTAACCCATATCTCATCTGACTGTGAGGCACTGGACTCGAGGAGACAAACAATCTTCGGAGAAGCCAATGTGCCATCCGAAGTATATGGCACACATCCAATGGACCAATATCGTCTACTCGAAGGTACGGGGATAACTGGATGGTTGGAATAAATGTGGGAGTAGAGTACAATAAGCCAACAGGCTGCTGCTCCCGGCATCAGAAAAGCTCTCAAACATAATATTAAGAGTAAAGGAACAATTTGTGCAATTTTCAATATTTTTCAATTCTACTTCATGATTTGTAATTTCTTTAAATGTACCACTGGTACTTGGAATTTGTACATCTTCATTATTTTCAAACTGAAATATTTGTTTAGCAACATTAAGTTTGCTTGTGAGTGATTCCTCTACATATCCCTCCGCTACTGTCGACGATTTCCATCCGCCATGTCTTTTAAGCTCTAGTATATTTGCTCTTGTATCTAAGAAGTGTTGCGAAGGATCTCCTAAAGCAGTGCCCTGTATATAGCTCAGGATTTTCCAAATGAAAAAAATTTGCAATTTCATATGGAATTTTAGCAAAAGTATCCACACCAATAGCTTGGACGGTGCACTTTTTATTTCGATAATTGATAAAAAACACGTTTACGTGAAAAATGATTAGGACGTAATTTTTTGTATTTATGATATATAAATGCATTAATATGAAACAATAACAAGCCACACATTTTTCAAAATCTATTTTACCATGTAATAGAATAATGCAATAATATAACAAGCCACTAGACTTAGCTTAGCTATTTGTCAATAAATGCCGCCACAATCCAGAAATCATGTTGTTGCAACTCTCTACTTCTCAGAGACTATTTGTGTTGAATAGTGACAAGCCACAGAAAATGGCGGATACCGATTAGTTCGTGCTGTAGTGTTCTGCTATAAAGTTGAGAAATGAGCAGTTTTAGTGATGATGTTGAATCACCCGTAGATGACAATGATCTCGATAAGGATTATTGTCCTAGTGACAATGAAAATCAACCTAATAATCAGCAGGTAAGCTTTTTTTTAAATAATGTGGCTTGTCACAGTTTTGCACTTGAGCATTCTAATGTAAAAAATTAGTAGCTTGTTATACTATTGCATTTATATTCTAGGAGTCTGATGTAGATGATATGGCAAGTGAAGATAGTGATAGCCCAACTACGACAAAAAGACCTAAACCTAATTTCCCCAAACGAACTACCAAAAGCAGGTGGAGACAAGAGAATGTAGAATGTAGACAGAGATTTTGCTCTCATCGAAAAGCGCCACTGAAAGTATGCCCCACTCATCTACTCCCCAAGTGAATGGCACCAAGTTATAAGAGATTTGAATATAAAACAGCCCTTCAACTTGACTATTATGAATCAAAGTGATTTTCTGAATTTCCAACCCATCCTAACTAACATCAAAAAAAATCTGCGTACGGAAGACAACGAAAACCTTAATTTCTGTAGTATAGTAAAGTAATTTACGTGAAATATGCCGTCAATGACAACTACAAAACAGTCTCTATAACTAGAAAAGGACTTCCCACCCAGACTTGCTTCCTGAATTACACCCAAAATACTTGGAACCAATAAAAATATCAAAAAAGGAACTAGATAATGTCAAATCATCACTACCTTATGTGCCTCCTGTTCATCATGAATTTTCTTCTTCCTTACAATGCTCATTTAATGAGAACCCTGAAACTGAAGGCGCTGACGAATTTGAAATAGTTGAGTGATGGAAGTCCCTTTTAACCTGATTTTTTCGTACTCTTAACCAAAGTGGTTTTTAAGTTTTTAATGTTTTTTTTTTTGAAACAATAATTTAACGAGCCTTATTTTATTAATAAAATGTTTTTTTCTGCACACATTTCATTTTTTTTTACTCCGAGAAATAGCAGAATTTGAAGTAACTACCAGTAGTAGTCGTAACAAAGAATATTAATTAATTAATTAATTTACCAAAAATCTCCGATTGATTTTTAATATTTTTTTTAAAGTTTAAATTCGTTTTCTAAACAATTCACCTTATGTGGCTTATCATTATTTCACATTAAGGCCTTCATTTATCGATTAAATTTCCTCTATGTCATCGATATTCTGCTTTTGGAGTTCATCTCTACGACATGCTCCAGCGATACCAAATATTGCAGCAACCTACAACAAGCAGTTTCAAAATATTTTAATAAATAAAAAAAAATTACCGTTTCACCTTTTTCATGAAATACTGAGAGTCTGGTACTTCTTTTAGGAATTTATAAATGTGATCCCTGGTGGAAACTTTTGATTTTTTTGGCCGAAACCCTACAGAGTTCTGTTTCATGAAGGCCATTACTTTTTTGTATGTTTTAATATCTATATTATCTTCAGAGGAAAGGCAGGCTCTCACCATTGAGTACTCAGACCAAAGTGTTGAATGTTTTATATCTTTTGATCTTTTTGAAAAATATGAAAGAAGCACATTTTCTGTATAATTTTTTACCTTCTTATCAAAGCACCATTCCTTAAACCCATTATAACATATCTCATATTGCTTTCTAGATTTATTAGGTAATAAGCCTTTATTCACCTAGGTTTCATCCAAGTGAAATATTTATTCGCCTTCTGCGCGTAATCCAAAAATTGTTCTCAGATATCTCCGCCTCCAACAAATAATTTCGTGAGTGTTAATGAAAATCGCTTTTTTATCTTGTTTTGCCCATTTAAATTTCAATTAACATTTATATTCAAGACGTTTGATGCAAGCAGGTAGTTTTATCAGTTGAAGATTGATGCTTGAAAAAGTTATAATTTTTTCAACTCTATTTGGATGTTTCTCATAATAATTCACCGGTCAACACGATTTTTGGATCTGACTGAAACAAAAATTGTGAAAAAATTTTTTTACGATTAAAGTTTGCTTTTGAAGAAATTGGAGCGATTTTTCAATTTTTCGACAAAAATTACTAATTTTTATATTTTTTCTACACTTTCACTGAGAATCATAATTAGAAAAACATTATTTCGTATACAAGAGTATTTTTCATTGAAAATTTGGGATTTGGCGAAATAAAGGATTACAATTGTCAATTGAAAATATTTTTTTTTGCTTTTTGGGCGATTCATTTTCTTTTTGCAGGGCCAATAACCTAACATGTCCTCAACATGACTGTAAATTTGAAAGCAAAAATAATATACAGGGTCGGACTTGTAAAAAAAATTATATAACAGTGCTTTTGAGCTCGTTGCAAATGAAAACTGTT
>CAJUYI010001006.1:0-28859 GCA_910591695.1 Galerucella pusilla | reverse complement strand
GTACGTTTACCACAAAAAAATTAGTGGAAACATAAAAATGAATTGTTAAATTTTCAATTTGAAGTTATATTACAGTTTATGGAAATTTTTATTTTCTAGATTTTTTCTTAAGTGGGTCGTAGAAAAAATATGCTGTTCGACTTGTGTGGATTGTCCATATCGCACTTGAACGATTGACTCCGTCCTCGTGCGATATGGCCATCATATCCACACTAGTTGCACAAACTACTATTTCTATCAAAATATGCCCTTTTACATTTAAAAACAACCTGCCAAATGTCAAATCAATTTATACATACATTTTAAATTTATCGAATTGAAACATTCAGGTTTTAAAAATTTCAACACCCTGTATTTCGAAAAGTAAATGTGCTAGACCTCTTAATCCTCATATCATTTAGTCCAATTTAGAAACCAGTAAACACAACCTACCGTCCTGACAACCGATGTTGTAAATAAGCAAAAAAAAATCAATCGCGCGGAAAAAATTATGGAAATAATAGTAAAAATTCATCCGAACAAATTCAAGTAGATCACCAGCACTGCGAATACCAGCTTTGCATAGAATTCTGATATAGCATCGGTGGTTCAGTGGTAGAATGCTCGCTTTCCACGCGGGCGTTCCGGGTTCGATTTCCGGCCGAAGCATATGAATCGCTGCTTCGTAAACGAGAGAGAGACTCAGGAGAGAGCACACGCACGCAAGCAAGGCACATAACGAAGCAACGTAACATAACGTAACGTAACGGTTAGATCTTTTGCGTCGCGACCCCCGGTCGCTCAAACATAACCTGACGTGAAGAACTTAAGTTCCAATAATCAGTATTGTTGGTGTTTATTGAGATTTTGAAAATATTGGGATACAGTGATATGCGTAGAAGTCAACAAGAATCGTGTGATAGGAATCTTTGATAATTCATATCCCCACCGAAATTCCATAACAAGACACTGTCAGAAAATTAGTTCATTATTTATTTGTTTTATTCTAATGAAGAGTGGCAATATCCCAGCCCCGTTTAACTTTGAACTGTAGTTCATTGTCTGTCGGGGCATAAAAACCAAGAAGTCGATGTTTGTTCTTAGTGAACGGTATACTATTTGAAAAATAATTATCAAATCTGTGAGGCGTTATAGTATAATATTATTATCTTGACATCTAGTCTTGTTATTGTAGTTGCGGATGAAAGAGCTAACTCTGTTGTAGCCAATAACAACAATATTTTAGACAAAAAGGCACTACGAGAAAATTGAAAAACTCTACAAGTTAGTCTCACTAACTACTACTACTGAATGTGCAGTTGTCCTAGCCAAACTAAAGTCAAGGTTCCGGCACTGAGGCCACTGGCGGGCCCATTGTGCCATTCCTGCTACCTAGACATCCATGAAGCCGAGCCCTCCAATAGAGGCCACAACCTTCTTCATTGGATGTCTGCTTGTGTCTCTAGGGGCCATAACAGGGACTCCGAAGATTCGCCTGCGTAATACAGCCCAGTGTGGACACTCTAAAAGAACATGGACTGACGTTTCGTCAGTCATGCCACAACCCCTACATAGGGAACATTCCTGTACTCCTAGGTTGTAGAGGTGCTTCCTCATACAGCGGTGCCCTGTAAGGAGTCCTACTATCTTCCTCAACCTACTCCTTGGTAGTTCAATAGCAGCCCCAGCGTGTCCATCAGTCAGTCCATCCCTTCAGTAGAAGTTTGGATTGTCTAGAACCCTGCGGATCATTCTAGTAAGCGAGGTGCTGGTTCCTCACTCCTCAGCCACTTCCTCGTCTCCTTGCGTATTGTTTGTTTTGTTAGGCCGAGGGTCGGGTTCAGGCCTCAGAAAGGAGCTGCCGCCCCATCCACAGCCAGTGCATCCGCCATTCGTTGCCTTCAACACCAGAGTGGGCCGGAATCCATTCTAGCCACACTGCGTTCTGACTTGCAAGATCAGCAAGTCGTTCTCGACATTCGTCAGCAAGTCCTGAGTTGATGGTTTATCCACTCAGGGCTTTAATTGCTGCCTGACTGTCGGTGTATATGGTTATGCGTCGATCCACATAACCCCTGTCTAGGTTTATCTAAGCACATTCCAAGATAGCGTATATCTCGGCCTGATATGCAGATAAACCATCACCCAATGGTACACAGATTTGTGTCCTTGGGTTCCTAGAGTAAATTCCAGCCCCTGCTCTGTCACCAGAGCATGAGCAATCTGTGAACCAGACGGTCCCATGAGGGACTATTTTGATGAAACAACAAATAAACATACTCAGAATACCAACTATATTAAGAATGTCCAATATCTGAACTGTAGATACTAGACCTCAAAATATGATGATTCTGCTCAACATGCCTTATGCAAATATTGCTAGTTTCCGAGATACGGGACTTCTTTTTCACAACTGCGACGGAAAATAGAAGAAGCCGCGGATGTAATTGAAAATAATAGACAAGGATTATTTGATATTAAGAGATCTTCACGAAAGCGGATCATGAAGTGTATGAAGTAAATGGTGGGCATTTTGAGCATTCACTTTCATCACCCTGTATATAATCAAATACAAAATTGTAACTTGACCGGTTCCTAGATGTACGTCGTCAAAAATTGTTCTTTTTTGATTTTTGAAGGTCTCAGTATACACGCTTATTGACGTTTCATGAACTTCCAAATTTTGTTGGTCAATGGAAGTAACTCAAATAGCAGCAGTTTCTACAAAACTTTCAATAATTTGAGAATATTTGCCTTATCATTTCTTATTTGTTGTGGTGTGATTTTTGCACAAGCTTAACGTATTATTACACAAAGGTCTTCCCGATTAGGCGGACATGATTTGTAGACCACTTGAATCACAATTATTTTAAAAACACAGATTCTTGAAGATCGCTTAAAACGTACGCCACTGATACAAACCCAATATTCATAATGTCAATTAGCATGTATACAAAGACGTTCAAAAATGAAAAGCAATTTTTGATGACGTACATATCAGTGACCGGTGAATTCCCTTCACTCAAAAACCACGTTTAGGTGTTTTAGGGGTGGTGACCAAAAGTACAATGAAAAAATCGCTCATACATTCCTTCAATTCTTCTAAATCGTCAATTGAAATCTCTAACTGGGTATTGCGATCTAAAATTTAAATCTGCATTCAAATACAATTGAAAATACATTCTTATGCATTCTAATTGGGTACCATTTGAACTAATCTCTTGCTTTGATAGAATTTTAAAATCATAACACAAATTAATTATTAATAAAGACGCTTTTAGACTTCCAAATATTCAATCGTTTCTGTCTATATGAATTTCACATAATAAATATTCAACAGTGTCTGCAGTATACACCAGCGTATACCGAACATCGCTCTCAAAATTATATCCATCATGCTGTAAGTTCCATGGTAATCCCTTTACACACATCAAAGTTGTCCGTGCTCCATCTTAATCTTAACCAGTGTAATAACTACGGGGCGGTGTTGAGGGTTGAATTGATATTTCATGTTACTTGGTTTGAAGACGACCAAGTAGGATGAGATGGAGGAACGGCCATGGACTCTCGACTTTGTGGAAGGGGATTCGTTAACTGAGACTGAAGACCTTCTTTATAGCAGAAGGGATGGTAAGCAGATGCATAAAACGAGGTGAGTAACGTAAAATTTCCGAGAATCCTGTGAAATAATCTGCTGCCGACCAGCTTGTGAAACAAACCGTAAACTGCTTGGTATTGCAACCGCCCCTTCAGTGATGGAGTTTATGCAATTAAAAATAGCAAGGGGGTCTTGGCATAGCTCAACTTGACCTCACCTCCAAAAAAAGTATCCGAACGTCAGTCTAGAGGTTAAACTCCTTCAGCAAACCATAAGATACACATGGAGCAGAGAAAATTTTCTGGAGGGATTGGAAGCACAGCAGAAAATCTCCTGACCACCAGTGTACGGAGCGTAAGCCCTATCAATCCCCGAATTTCTTGAGCTCAACGACGCAAACGTGCCATTGAGGCACCAGAAGCCAGTGCAACAGAAATTAGGCCAAGAAAACCTTTTTGCAAATCCAAACCCGGTAAAACTGCTTTGGCTGCAACGTCGTCAGCATCATCTGGCACAGGAGATGAAGTGCAGGGTGGAAGAGTTCAATCTGAAACCAGCACTTCCTCCCCGGTCAACCAGGGTGAAAGGAAAAAGGAAGGACCTGTGGAGATGCTAAGTCAAGGGAAACTCCACAAGTAATGTTCAAGATGGCTTTCCTTCGATAAAATGGGTTCCACCTTGGGTGGAGCTTACACCTTAAGAGGCCAAGAAGTTCCAAATGGCCTTAACCAGAGAAATTTTAAAATGTCCCACTGAGACTTGGCCGCAGTTCACAGGAACCTACGTCCAATCGGGTGTAGTGGCTGTGGTCTGCGCAAACAAGTCTTCAAGTACTTGGCTGAAGGGTACAATAAAACAGCTAAGGCCCTGGGAGGGGGCAAGTTTTATTTCAATGTCGATAACTTGGAGGACTTGATCAAAGCCGCCAAAGATATTTTGTGGGTTCCAACAGAACTTCCTGAAGGTCAAAGAGCCTTCTGAAATACTCCAGCTTTTGGAAACTCAGAACACGGCCTGGAAAACTAAGGATCCAAGGCACAGGGAACTAACATTGTGCTAGAGATGATCGAGCACTCACTAAACATTCAACAATATTCAAATGAACTTGGTAAATTCCGAGATAAGTTCTGAAACCAAACTTCTCCTGCTCTACAATTTCTGAAATATGAAAATTTCAAAAACTAATTTTTTTGTTTATAAAATTATATTATGAAAAATATATCATGAAAAATAGAAAAAATAGAAACTCTGATTTTTGATATTAAAAAAAAAATTGAGCCGTTATTTGAAGTGGCCTCTTGGAACATTGAAAACTGACTTTCCTTTTCACACGAGACTGTTTTTTGCCCTAGTGGAGATATATTAGATACTTGAATACAATAAAATGTTCATTACATACCATTTAGTTTGGATAGGTGATCAGATATTTTTTGTGTTTATCATCAAAAACAATATTTTTACATAGTAATTATATGTACAGTGCTATTCAAAAGTCCACTCTCCCCCTCGTATCTTTTGAACGGCTACACTTACATCAATAAAATTTAGAGAGTGAAAATAAAGTATTGTAAACTTCTTTACGAATGGTAACAGGTGACGTACTAGTAATAGACGACGTCACAGTGCCACTCTGGTCAATAATTTTAAATAGGACCTTATGGCAAGTGATATATCGTTTAAAAGGCATTGACATTGGCTACATAGCCATATTAATTTTGTTTGGGTTTAAACTAATTTTGGCGGATAAATTAAGTAAATACCAAAAGTATTGAAATTACTTTTTTTAATTTAATTATTCAAATATCAACAATGGATTCTCATAGCAATTGTTCGAAATGAGCTCCATCTACTTCCTGACAGTAATACATTCTATAAGTAAACTCTTGTCGTACTCGTTCGAATGTGTCAGCTGTAATTGCATTGCATTCTTCAATAATTCTTTTTGTAACATCTCCAGATACACTCCACCGCTTAAATTTGAATTAAGGAAGACAGGACCAACTATGTGGTTTTCCAAAATACCTGCCCAAACATTGACTTTTTCTGGAAATTGGGTATGTTGTTCACGGAAGGTATGAGGATTTGTGCCACTCCAATACCTTACATTTTGTGTATTCACATTTCCATTGAGGCAAAAAGTAGTTTCGTCACTAAAACAAATTGTTTCTGTGTAATGTGGGTTTTGACTAATTTTATTTGTCATACATTCACAGAATTCGAGTCTTCTGTCGGGGTCGTCAAACGAAAGGTGGTGCACCATTTTTAAGTTCTAATGGATGAAATTTATTTTTAGCCAACACTCTCTGTACTGTATTTTCACTTACTTCACAGATAGATGCAACTTTAGTTGAAGAGGAAGTAGGGTTTACTACCATTTCAGCAACTATATCAATTTTTTCATCATCACTAAATGTTGGTCGACCAGATCGTTTGGCATCTTGAACACCACCTGCTGCTCCAAACTTGTTAAGAAGCTTCCTCAAATAAGTTCTCGAGATAGGGCGATCTAGGTATCAATATTTAAATGTGGAATAATAATTTTGGTATTTATTTAATTTATCCGTCAAAATCAGTTTAAACCCAAACAAAATTAATATGGCTATGTAGCCAATGTCAATGCCTTTTAAACGAGATATCACTTGCCAAAGGGTCCTATGCAAAATTATTGGCCAGAGTGGCACTGTGACGTCATCTATTACTATTACGTCACCTGTTACCATTCGTAGAGAAGTTTACAACACTTTTTTTCACTCTCCAAATTTTATAAATGTAAGTGTAGCCGTTCAAAAGATACGAGGGGGGGAGGGGACTTTTGAATAGCACTGTATATCAGGAAATAAATTTTAATCAATTTACCGATAAATATAATGTATTTTTCCTATTGAGTCTCAATTTGGCATTTCCAAACGACGAGAATTTTTTTTAAAACCTAGCAATTATTTCATTAACTTGCTTAATTACAGTTTACTGTAATTATGCAAAAAACTGCAGAGCCGAAATAGTATATTAGGTATTAAGAACGGTAAGGGTTGTTTACCGGTCGACAGCAATGTTTGGATGCTGAACGAAGCGAAGAATCCAATTATGCTGGAGACCGGTATCATCCTTAACGTTCGAGATGCTTATACCATTTTTTGCGCGATCGTATTTATTGAAATAAATTTCGAATAAAATAATTTGAAATCATTCGAAATGAACGAAATGTAAAAAGGGACATTTTATACTTCTCGATCAGTTCAAAATATAATTTGCATTTTGGTGAAATTGTTTTCATGCTATTTATTACTTTTTATATTGTTGTGTCCATTGAAAAGATATACATCTTATTTTTTCTTGTTCCTTCTGTGTAATGAATAAAGTAATATATTATTTGGGAGCACTTAAATGTATGTAGGGCCAAGACGTCGGTAAGTGATTTACTTACCGACGTCTGAACGGAAAGTCAATCACTTACCGACGTGTTAGACTTAGAAACCTGTAAACACAACCTACCGACCTGACAACCGAAGCTGTTAATAAACAAAAAAGATCGATTGCGCAAGAAAGAAATAAGATCGATCGCGCAAAAAGGTTTTTTGTCAATGGGAATTTTGGATTGTGGTTAGTGGTGGGGATGTCACCATTATTCCATTTTTATCATTTCCTTCAGTTAAGAGAATTTATTGATGCGTAACTGTAAGGTATATCTCCTAATCGATTATCAACAATCGATAATTATACTATTATATTATCAACCTTTGCGTGAAATTTAAACCCGAGACATCGATATACAGCGGCATTACAGTTTTCTGAAGCCTATGAATCGCTGCTTCGTAAACACATAACGTAGGCACATAACGCAGCACCGTTACGGTCAGATTTTTTGCGCCGTGACCCCCGGTCGCTCCAACCTAACGTAAAGAACTAAAGTTCTAAGAAGATCAATTGCGCAAAAAATTATGGAAATAATAGTATTTATTTATTATCATTATTATTAATTATAATATTATATTATTAATAATTCATCCGAATAGATTCAAGTATATCACCAGCACTGCGAATACCATCTTTGCATAGAATTTTAATGTAGCATCGGTGGTTCAGTGGTAGAATGCTCGCCTCGCCGTTTTTGGGAATGATTTTTGACTCTGCCTCTTCTGCCTCGAAACTCAGAACTCAATTCTATAACTGATCCGAGCATATCTATTTCGCATACTGCAGATGTTTCAAGTATTTTTGCATTTTCATATTTGTGAAGATATACTGGAATTAAGCCTTCAAGTGTTATAACATTACATATGCCATGAAATCTGCAGAGCTTCAATGTCAATTTGAAATTGAAATTAGATTCGATAACTTGCCGTGTATACATTCGAAGTCTAGAATTACCCCTTTCATTTAGTTGAGGATTCTTCCTTTGGCGGGAAGACTATTGAAGGTGGTGTTAGGCGGTTAGAAAAATATGTTCAGCAACTGGACCAAGGCTGATGTATTGACAATTTCAAAAATTTCAAAGACATAAATTAAAGAAACAGAGTTGCCAACCGAAATATCATAAAATCCTTACTAGTATATCTAGACAGACTTCTCTGTTTTCGCAACATGTTTTGAACTAGTGACTGTCAAACTCTTCACCATTATTACATCTCAACCTAGACACTTTGAGGCTATGAAAGGCTTGTGTTCCTAGAATTTTAACTATCAGGTATATTTCTCCTTCAATTTTATACGTCAATGGATACACCTTGACAACGTGAGTGTAATTATGAGTGCAGATTGAAATATATTTCTCTCCACAGTACTTTGGTAGATTTTGCCACACACATCTGTATGAATGATTTGTTAAGGTCCTATCGCTTTAGGTCTTGGAGTCTTGAATGGGATTCCCACCTATTCTGCTTGGCAACAAATATCACAGTTGATGTCTTCTATTTTTGGAACTGCATCACAGAGTTGTGTTAATTTCTTCAGTCTTGTATCCCCAATGTGTTTTTTGTGCCACTGTGTATGTAATTCAGGTGCGCTGTCAATTCTTAATCCTCATCATAATCCTATCCAACTTGATTTCCAAAATCAACGACGTAACTCCATCTTCATTAGACTCAGACGACCAGACAAGTGCTGCTTTTGCAGTCGAAGTCCATGTAGGCTCATCCACAAAACAGACTAGCCTATAGAAGTGGATGTTCATAGATTACCTAGAATGAAAAATTAGGTTCCAAATCCATCCATCTCAAGTGCTAGCTGCAATTGTTTTATCTAAATAGACAAGGCAGCTAAGGCCACAAAGAAAATTTAGAATAAGCTATAGAAGTGAAAGTCCTGTGTCAAGGTATGAAATAGTTATTTGAGTTAACTGTATAAACCCTCACTTCGTGGAATCTACTCATCATATGGTTTTAAATTTTTTTTACTTGCAATTTACAGATTTTTACAAATATATTGTGGAGTCATTTAAAAACAGTTCGTTTCATTTAAAACCATAAAATAGTTATTTGTATACTAAGGCCGCAAAATGCTTTTTCGCGTTCCGAGAGAGAGATTATCGCCGAGGCCGCTCCGGCCGAGGCAAGATAATATCGAGGTCGCGAAAACATTTCGCGGCCATAGTATACACAATATTTTTCGTGCAACCGTGGAAATTACATAATTTCAATAAACATTATGTCTCTTTAGAAAAGACAGCGTTTCAACGCGAATAGAGAAAATTACACCTCAATATCACAATGTTTCTATGGAGATGAAATATTTAGCAATACAAATCAATTTGACATTTCTCGTGAAGTCGTGAAGATGTCCGATAGCGATAGTGATATTTCAGTTACTTGCACTCCTCCTGAGCTGAGAGATCTCATAGACTCAGCACCTTCTGATTTGATACCCGAAAAATCTAAACGGAAATATGAAAAATGTTACAGCAACTTCGAAGATTGGTGTGTCAACCAAAATGTCTAGACGGTGTCAGAAAACATATTATTAAGATATTTGATGCAGCGATCAAAAGTTGTGAAGAGTTCAACTTTATGGAGCATTTATTCTATGTTGAAGACTATGCTTAACGTACGAGATGGAATTGACGTAAGGAAGTTTTTAAAATTGGTACCATTCCTCAAGAAAAAGTCAGTTGGTTATCGAGCAAAGAAATCAAAAGTTTTTACGCATGAGCAAATTGATTCATTCCTCAAACAAGCTAGTGATGCAAATCATCTACTGTGGAAGATATAAATATGGAAAAAAAGTGAAGTATGATGTTTTATTCATAATAATTATTATTATAGGTAGTTTTGATAATGGGAATATCAGGAGCATTGCGACGAGATGAATTAGTGAGAATGACCCTCGAAGATATTCAGGAAGACAAAACTGTATTGATAGTAACTGTTCCTGATACTAAAACTGATCAAAAGCGTGTTTTTACCATTACTAATCAAGATTATATAAGAATTTACTATAAATATGTAACTCTTCGACCAAAACATACTGCTATTCGTCGTCTATTTCTGAGATATGAAAATGGAAAGTGCTTGGCACAGGTTGTTGGAGTGCATACGATTGGAAAAATACCTAATATGATTGCAAAATATCTCGGCTTACCAAATAGTGAGGCATACACAGGCCACAGTTTCAGAAGAAGTTCCGCCACGCTGCTTGCCAATACAGGTGCTGATATATCAGTTCTTAAACGCCACGGTGGATGGAAGTCCACTACTGTAGCGGAAGGATATGTCGAGGATTCCATCCATAATAAGAACAAAATTTCCGATGCAATTTCTGGCACTGTAGCATCTAGTTCAAATATAGTCAATCGCAAAATGTTAATGTCCAAAGAAAATAATACGTTTTTGTCTAATGTAAATAGTGATTGTTCAGAAACAATAGATTTAGTTGCTCCATCTTCAGGGATGAATATCAGTAATAATATAAACAGTACAATCAATGTTAATATATATCAAAAATAAAGTATGTTTCTGTTGTGAATTTGGAAATAGTTTTTGGTTCGAAATACATTGTTATTGTCATATTTCAGAAATGTCAAATGCTGTAGTGGCGTTCAGTTTGCCGGCAGTCACTATGGGAACGGCCGTAAAAATTTTTGTCGGCCGTCACTCTGGATAACGGCCGCAAAATATCATTTTGCGGCCTCTGTTGCGGCTGCAAAATGCTTGTTTCGCGTCCGGTTGCACGAAAAAAAATTTCAGCGATCGCAGCAGATGGGTTCCGAGTTATTTGCTCTGGAAATATTTTTGTTTGTTCATTAGAATGACCAATGCTTGATTAAACCAGTTGTTTCCTAAAGTTCGGTAATACCTCGAATTTACGTTTTACCACTCGCTAAGTAATGAAAGTGATACTATCCTGGTATTTCCCATGGAACGTAAATTGCATTAAGAAATTACTCGATTCATTTTAGGTTTCACCAAACTTTTGGAAATGGTTGGTGGAATCATGCCACAGATTATGATCTGTGATCATGCATCAGTTTATCTTTTTTTTTATTAGGTCACTGACATAAACAACGGGCAATAGCGACAACAGCTGAGATGAAAAATTTGAATTTCAAAATATTTCCTTTCTTTTCGTGATGAAGACATTGTGTGCCAGGCCTGTTTCGTTAACTTAATTACAACTAGCGCTTTATGTGGATGGATTGAAACCTGGAAAATGTTACTTACAAAGTATTGGTATTAACAAATTTGGAACAATCGGAGAAGACATTACAACATTTTTGGAATTAACAGATGATAATCAATAGACCAGGCAATATTTTCGTCGCTCGTCGGCAACTTCATTAGTAGATGCTGAAGGGAATGCACTAGGCAGATGGCGACCAGCTACTGTTGCTAAGACGTACGTGGATGACTCCGAAAAGAATAAAAGAGTTTCTTAACACTCTTATCTAGTACATTGTTCACTGTTCATTTGAATCTTACAGTTAATATTCAATTAGTGAACAAAAAAATAATGTGATTACAATGAAACTTATATTATTATTGTTATTGTTAATTTTTATCGATGATTTTCTTTTTCTGTGCTTGCATCTTAGTATTTATTGCGATGGTCGTATATAAAAAATTGTTTTTTTCTGGTGGTTATGCTCCTAATTCAGTTAAGACCTGCACTTTTGTTCGTTGAATAATATACAATTACTTTTTATGAATTTTCACATTTAGTTTATGCTCAGATCTTCTTCATAAGAGCTTGTTCCACCATGTCTCATTTTCTTTCTCATGAAATTATGAATGATGTTATAAAATAATGAATTCACTGGGAATTCACAGTGACGCCACTGATTGGGGACGTTTCCATGAATATTTAAACCAGACTATAATGGAATTAACCTTGGAATGTGAATTTCAAAATTTGATTCAATTTTAATAAATCACAGTTTTTACGGCTGTTTGTATAAAGAGTGTGCCTTTTAAAGTTGTCTACGGATTCTAAACCATTTGCTGATTAAGAAGCAGGAAGCAAAACTGGGATTTCAAGATTGTTGTATAAATTTTGCTACTAATTTTTCTCAAAATTTTATACAGTACAGAGTTTCGACTAGCTCAGTAAAATTTCTTATGGATTGGAGTTCCAAAATTCCAAAATTATATTCAATTTTTTTTGTATATTTTTCTGAATAAAAATCTATCGTTATGAAGTGTTGAGTGAATGAGTTTTGGACGTAAAAGGGGAATATCCAGTGAAATTTCACCTAATCCTATTATTGGACCAATAACGGCACCCTGTAGAGCTTCACATGTGCTGAGCTGATGACACCATCCAGTCTGTTGTAGCCAATCCAAAAATGGCATTTCGCAAAAAAGAATGGTTGATACAAAATAATGGAAATAATTATACAGTGGCAAAAACTTTTGATCTAAATAAATACACCAAAAAATAGTTTACACAATTGAAGAAAGAGCGCTTCGATTTTTGCTGTCCCATCCAAGAGGAGCTAGAAGATGACCCTTTTTTTGATTCATTATCATCCAATGGAACTGTCACGTAATAAAATTGTCTCTGGTGGTTTGATATTTGGATCCCATTCATTCTTGTTGCTCAATTCCGTAACGAATGTCTTTGAAAGGTTTTACTTTTTCATCATACCGTCTTGTGGCATGTCCCATGTTGTCTGATTTCTAAGAAGTGAGGAGGTGGTTTTTTTATTGATTCCCTCTTCACTTAGTCTGTATCTTGTTCTTTCTGCAACGCTTTCCACCACTATATGTAGAGAGGTGAGGTTGAGAATCACTTCCATGGCTGCCGTTGGGCATGTTCTCATTGCTCCTGTAATGCATATACAGGCTAGTCTTTGAATTTTGGAGAGGTTTTCTCTCGTCTTCAATAGGCTAGTTCTACTACTCCACGCAATGGCTCCAAACCACACAGGAGTTCTTCAACCGTCAGACTCCATATTAATGGGGATGCTACTCCTCCCTGTGGGCATCCTCTGGTAGTGCAGATGAAGACAATGTCTTTGCTCGTCCTCGTCTCTGCTCCTCTTGTGGTGAGCAGTTCCGACATCCATTTGTATGTTGTGCTGTTCACACCTCTTTTCTTTGATGCTCTTTCGACAGCCTCATGTGGAAGACCTAGAGCACCTCGGATATCCTCCGTCGGTCGAACCAGTGCAGTCTCCGTAGATCTGCCTGCCCGGTAAGCATGATGACATGGGTGGAGAGGTAGTCTCTTTTGGATTTCCGTTCTAATATGGTAATCAATAGCCTTTTCCATCGTTTTGAGTACAAACCATGTTAGACTAATTGGTCTAAAGGATTTGGGGTTTGTTGTGTCCCTTCTTCCAGTTTTTGGAATGAAGGTTACCATTGCCCTTCTCCATGTTTCAGGTATATAACCCAGTTCTAAGCTGCTTCGACTAATTTTAACCAGATGCGGTAGAATTTCGTCTTGTCCTTTCTGAAGCAATGCTGGGAAAATTCCATCTGCTTCTGGTGCCTTGAGTGGTGAAAAGGTGTTCATGGCCCATTTCAACCTATCGTTACTACAAATGTTTTTGGCCATTGTAATACTTTCTCTCGAAGGCCTATTGTAAACTTCGAGAGGATTATCTCCCCTATTTGGGGTACTCCCTGAAAAGTGAGTTTCTAGTGAGAGTCGAACTCTTTCCCCATTATTTTTGGTATATCCACCATTTGGCTTCGTCAAAGCCATATCTGTGTTGACCCTACTTTTCGCAATAACTTTGTAAAGTCTTGCCGCTGCAGGTGTTGTGTTTATATTTCCACAGAATTTTCTGAAGCTATTCCTTTTAGCTTTTTAATTTCCTTGTAGTAGGTGTTTTCCACCTCGGTGTATCTCTGTCAAACCGAGAGAAGAGTTATTTATAGACAAATAAACTGATTTGTCTGACCCCTCTTTGTTCAATACTAACATTGCTTATTTATTATTAAGAAGCCATATTAACGTGAAAATATTGGGAAATTTTGATATAAAAATATAATAGATCAAAATATTCAGTAGCAAGTTTATTATTCCTATCCTGCTTTCCTACTAAACAATTTTATGCATAAATGGAGACCATTAATTTTCATTAGAATTAAACATGTTTGTCATAAAAATACTGTAATTTTAATCCGTGTCCAGACTAACCATCGACCAATTCGATCGACTAGTCCACACATACAAAACGAAAGTTAACTTTGTTGTTCGACTTAGTCTGGAAACGGCTTAGACAAATATTTGTGGAAAATATATTTTCCTAAGTAACCTAATTATTTAGAGAACCGTGTGGAAGTGACCCATACTGCTCAGTACACCGTGAACTTTTAATATATTTCTAAATATTTAGGAACATTTCAAAAGCTCAGTGTATTGAATAGTTCATGTAGGTAACTTCCATAAACAAAAAACCTTGCAAAAATAAGTATTTGTTATCAGAAAACTACTTTATTTAATTCAAATGCTTTGAAAGATTAATATAACTATTTTGTCATTATACCTCAACAAATGTTTTTTGAGACAAATATGATACATTTTTACAAGAATAAATGTAATTTTCGATAGATAACTCATTTTATTGATGACAAAGAATATGTTTTTATTCAACAACCATATTACTTTCCGAACTTGAAACAAATTCTTTCCTAACCACAAATCAAATATTATTTAGGCCATATGGAAAATCATATTTATTCGACACAATAAGATTTTGATTGTTACAAATAAATCATTAATTTGCGACTTGACCAAAAATGCTAACTTTATGCTTTATACATTTTTCATGTGAATTGCAAAAAAAAGTACTTGAGGTACCTATTTCTCTGACTATATTTAAATATTTTTATGTATATGTGAATATGCTTCCCATTTAAAATTTGTTTGGAAATGCATGAATATAAAATATATTGAAAAACGACTGCACTGATTTAAAATCCCCAGACAAAAACTGTCCTAAATAAAGCAGATAACCTCGCAGACAAAAGACAACAAACCCCTTATCCCCTTCATCCCAGCCCCGCTTAGTCCTATCGTCGTTGTACACCGCAGCGCGGCGAGCGGCCACCCGCTTAACTTCAATGCAAGATTTAATTAAATCCAAGTCTTGATTTATTGTCGCTTGCGCCTCTAACGCTCCTCCCTTCCATCTATTTGCTTCTATTTTCCTTTTTGCTCCCTATGCTCCGGCGTCCTGTTACTCCTTTCGTAATATTGTTATGCTTTTCACAATCTAAAATTATCTACACTGAGAGATATATACTTTTCCAATACAAATTTTCTTCTTCATGATGGCTTACCTCATGATATGCCCATTTTATATAAGAAAACATTTGAAACGAATTTTATTTTGCTCTTATGAAATTTCTACTTTTGCATAATCAATAGACCAGTCAAATTAGATCCAAAAAAGCTTTTTGGAATTTCAAACAAGCTGGATATCATTTTAGTACCTTCAGCCATGTTACAAAAGTAATCGTCGCTATGGGATGTCCGCAAGGGGGTGTTCTTTCGCCCACATTGTGGAACCTAGTCATTGACGAGCTAATAACCCTTTTAAACGGTGAGGGCTTTCTAACGATTGGGTATGCCGATGATATCGTTGTCCTTGTTGTTGGAAGGCACATTACCGTTCTCAGGACATGCAAATGGCTCTGAATAAAGTACATGGGTGGTGTAACGAACACGGACTTGCAGTTAATCCTGCCAAGGCTGAGATAGTTGCTTTCACCAAAAAGAGAGGTATAGGACCTGAGGGTCTAAATCTTGATTGAGTACCACTGCCGGTGGTTGAACAGGTGAAGTATCTAGGAGTGATCTTTGATAAATCACTGGCATGGAAGGCTCATCTTGATAGTCGCCTAAGCAAGGTGACAAACACGTATTGGGCCTGTAGGAGAGCCATTGGTCCGAGGTGGGGACTGACCCCCAAAACGATCATATGGTTCTATAGAGTGATTATGCTGCCTATGATCACATATGCGGCTCTTGTCTGGTGGCCGAGGGTAATCTTGGTCACGGCTAGATCGCAACTGGCACGCCTTCAAAGGGTGGTCAGTTTGGGGGCAACTGGCTGCATGAGGACTACACCAACTGTTGCGATGGAGGTGATCCTTGGTCTTCAGCCTCTCCACCATGTGATCGAGGCTGAGGCGGGGAGGGCTTCTGCGCTTGAAACGGCTGGGATACGTGCGACGAGGGGAAGAGTGCAGGCACATCAAGAAACTCCGGCTCATTGGAATGCTCAGCAGGGTCCTAGACAATCCAAACTTCTACTGAAGGGATGGACTGATGGACACGCCAGGGCAGCCACTGAGCTACCAAGGAATAGGCTAAGGAAGATAGCAGGACTCCTAATAGGGCACTGCTGTATGAGGAAACACCTCCACAACTAAGGAGTAGAGGAAAGTTCCCTATGTAGGGGTTGCGGCATGTTCTCTTAGAGTGTCCACACTGGGCTGTACTACGCAGGCAAATCTCCGGAGTCCCTGTTATGGCCCCTGGCGATACAAGTAGACATCCATTGAAAAAGGTTGTGGCCTTTCTTTTGAAGGGCTCGGTTTCATGGATGTCTAGGTAGCAGGAATGGTACAATGGGCCCGCCAGTGGCCTCAGTACCGTAACCTTGGCTTGAGTTGTCCAGGACAAGGCTCGCCTGCACATTTAGTAGTAGTAGTAGTACCTTCAGTTGGTCCCAAATGCGTGTTATGCTTTGAATTAATTTATTTGAAAAAAATACATTTGGCATCGATTCAAAATAGTTTTTTCAACTTTGATTGTTTCAGAGTTCATCTGGCATGAATGACCCGGAGTTTTCAATTTGTGGCACACCGTTACATGTTGCGTTCTCTGAAACAGTGAAAAAGCAGGAAATTGGAGCACTGAGAAATAATCTGAGAAAATGGGGTTAGTGAAGCTCAAAAAAAATGCAGTTGAAAGGAAGAGAGAAGTTCTATAGACGTGGACAGATGATTTAGAATGGAGATGTGGTGTGATCTGTACAAACATATTTGTGACAAAAGAGGACAAAAATTCCCTGGAGAGACATGAATGCTAGATGGAGAGGTGCTTGAAATAATTGTTTCACATCTGGGTGTGAAAGAACTGAGGTACCGCCGAAGCTAAAAACAGATATGTTATGGCCCACGTGGAGATGAATATTTCTGCGGACATTAAATACCTGAGAAAAACTACGGAAGTAAATAGAAAGGATAAAATAATGAATTCAGAAATAGAAAAAGAATTGGGGATGCAACTAAGCTTGTAGGGATATATTCAAAGAATGAACAATGGAACATATGAAGCAAAGCATATGAAGAACATATGAAGCAAAAATACAAATGGGAATAATAAAAGGAGGACCAAGAGAAATATGGGTGAAATTCTACAAGGCAGAGGCAAAACATGGGAAGAGGCTAAGACGCAAAGACAAGAAAGAAACTTTAACGAGGAGTCCGGACAATTTATCATTTGAATTCGCTATACCTTGTGACCAAAATATACCGCCTTTGATAGGAAATATGTAAGTAGCTTCCAATCGGATAATGTAAGCTTATCGTATCACAGCCTGTATACTTTTAAGTCAGCTGTATTCATCAAAAACGTGTGTCAGTAACCTTAACAATGTCATTGATTACACTGGTCTACAGTGGTTTTGTTGCTCTAGATATGAAAATGATTTTGGGTCTATTTATGCCCACAATTCATGAAACTATAAATGATTTTGTAAGATTTGCTCTGATTTTTTTTCAATCTCAATTTTCATTTAAAATCACAAAAATCAGAAAAACAAGAGGCAAAATATCATATATTTATAATTAAGGTTATGTTTGAAGAAATTAGTATACAATGACGAAAAAAAAAAGGAAAATGTCGAAAATATATTGAATATTCTCATAAAACGGCTTTTATGAGTTTTTTTCTAATAATTTCTCAGTGGACAATCTCTTTTCAAAGACAAGCGCAGTAATAACTATTTTTGCAACTTTAATTATTTTTTTACTGTGATAGGGTACTTAATTAAAGTCACAGTTATGGTTTTCCAACCCTCGACTATCAATTAGTCCCTTGACTAATATAAGAATTTATAATTTAATATTACTAATTAAAAGCATATTTGCATTTCTTTAAATTTTATCGGCCTCCTCGTTACCTCTCCTCCATGTCTCATTTTCTTTCTCACTCCTAACCATATTATTCCGGCAGTAAAAAAAGAGACGCACATACATTTGTAGCACGATTAAAGCGGTTTGGTATGTAAGGAATTCTTAACGCTCCCATTCTGTCCCCTTAATTAAAAAGTTACCCCCCGTTCGAAAAGTGAATCAATTCAGTTTTCGACTAGGAGTCTGCTTAAATGATCGTTTTTACCGAATTGGTCCAATTCCAATTCTGGCAAGCGTGGTTAGACACTGCGGTAGTTTTACGATAATGTATATAATTATTTGTAACAACCGCTTAAAAGTTTCCAAACAATAATCTATTTGTTTTAATTACACGACTCGTTATATATTTTACAATATTGATTTTTTGTAACGCATCGGAAGTAAAATATCGACAGTAGAGGGTTTTCCACAATTATCCGCCTGTTTCAGAATATCAGTAGTAACAAATATCAAACCTACACTTTTTTCTCTTATTTGTTGGAAAATCAAACCACAATAATGTTTTTTTTAAATTTTATTCCGACATTTCGGCAGCGTTCCAGCTACCGTTGTCAAGATTTAACTAGTTTTTAAATAATTTTTATACTAGCGTGCGGAAAAGTGCACTTTTCCGCACTCATTTTGGTGCGGAAACGGACCCTTTTCCGCACTAGTGCGGGAAAGTGAATTTGTTTTTGGTGAGTATACTGACATTTTAATACAAGGTGTCCATCTATAAATTGACACATTTTAACAACTCGAGAACGGAAAAAGATATCGACATGCGGTTTGCACTAAACTTCCCAAATTTACTTCTAGTTTCTGTTGACGTTGTTGCCGCATGTAATTTTTTTCTGGAAATTGCCGAAAAAAAATTTAGGTTTTTGAATCAAAATTGTGATCTTAGATTAAATAGGATACCCTGTACTCTCTAAAACCTTTGAAAACACCCTTTCTTCTTCTATCCAAAAATGTGAACATTGTTGGCATTCACCCACGTTTTTAGGGAATAATTCACTTTTCCATGAAACCACTTCCAAATCTAAAGGACCACATTCTAACAACTTAAAACTATAGAATGAGACAAGGTATTGAAAACAGGTTTTACTGAAATTCTTGAAAATGTTATAATTTGTATCTAACGTTGTTGCCAAGTCTCAAACGTCTGAAAGTTTCTTTAAAAATTTAATTCTTCAAATTCATATTGAGGGCTTCTTGCGAACAAAACTCCTATTTCTAATAATTATTTGCAAACCTTCATCCATAAATTATCATTTTAAGGATTATCAGTACACATTTTCTATTTAATGTTCTCATTCTTGTAAATTGACTTACCCAGCTGAGCATAGAATATGAATGACTTAATAAATGATATTAATTTATCAAGGATGCTGTATAATGCAAATCGAGTTGACAGAAGTGTCAGATTAGCAATAATTTTAGTGCAAGAGAAAGCTGGTACTAAAAAAAATGTTAACCAAAACCGAAAAAGCCCGGTGCGTTTTAGTGTTTAATGAAAGTAAATCAATTACGCATACACAAAGAAGGTTTAGAAACATTTTTGAAAAAAATCCGCCTACTAGAAATGCTATCATAAGCTGGGTAAGTCAGTTTACAGAAACAGGAAATTGGAGAGAAAAGAAAGACACATTCAAAACGCTCAAGATATTTTTTTAAATGATGTTTCACAGTTAAGAGAGATTTTAGAAATAAACAATAATAAAATTTCTATTAGAAAAATCGCTCAACCCTTACATATGTCAAAGAGTAAGGTGCATAAGCTTTTAAAGATAATCAAGTTTAAAGCATATAAGATTCAGACGTTCCAAAAAATTGAGAATCAGGCAATCGAAAAGAGATTGTTTATGTGTGAGACGTTATTAGATTTGTTTAGAAATCAACCAAACGTTAATTTAATAATGTCAGATGAAGCAACATTTCACTTAAATGGCCGCGTAAACAAACATAACTGTAGGATTTGGGCTGATGAAAATCCTAGAGCATTCAACGAGTAAATGTGTGGTGTGGTGTCTCCAAAACAAAAATTTATGGACCATTTTTTTTCCAAGAACAAACAGTAAATGGGAACAATTATACGGATATGCTAGAACTCTTTTTCTATCCTCAACTACAACAAGAAGGTATACTAAATGATGTATATTTTCAGCAAGATGGTGCTCAACCGCATTACTCTTTAATAGCGAGGAATTCTTTGAATATAACCTTTGGAGACAAGTGGATAGGTCGAGCTGGTCCTATTGAATGGGCTCCCTAGTCTCCAGACTTGACTGTACCGGATTTTTTTGTATGGGGGGACTATAGGTGTGTTCTTTTTGACTGAGATCTCAGTTAATCTCAGCTTACATCGGTAATGTGCGCGTTCTTTTCGATTTACTCACTTCGAAGTGAGCTGAGATTTTTCCTCTCCCTTCACCGATGCTGAATGTGATGTAAGGGGGTATCAGTTGGACTTGAGTCGGAAATAAAATGGAGGGGATGAAGGAATATTTGCTTTTGTTTACATATAAAGACACATAACCTAATTTTCTTTTGTTACAAATTATCAGTTGACTAAATAACAGAGAAATAATTATGGATACAATAACATTATTAGATACTGATACGAATTTATATGTTTTATATCTCTTATTCACGCATGCGTCGGCAGATCGCGCGTTTCAATTGAGTAGTTCGTTCTTTTTGGTGCTTACTCACATCACTTTATCTCAGATCACTTTAACTGAAGTGAGCTGAGATCTCAGTCAAAAAGAACACACCTATTAAGGACAAATGCTACGATCCAACACCTTCAAATTTAGCAGAACTGAGGAATGACATAATCAATGTGTTTAATGTAATTACTCCAGAAATGCTCCAAAATGCATTTACACATTTTTTATTGCGCTTACATACATGTATTGAACAAAATGCAGGTCATATTCAACAATTACTTTATTAATGTATGTTTTGTTTTCCATTTTTAAGTAAAACCTGTTTTCAATATTTTGTCTCATTCTATAGTTTTAAGTTGTTAGAATGTGGTCCTTTAGATTTGGAAGTGGTTTCATGAAAAAGTAAATTATTCCCTAAAAACGTGGGTGAATTCCAACAATGTATACATTTTTGGATAGAAGAAGAAATGGTCTTTTCAAAAGTTTTAAGAATTACAGGGTGTCCTATTTAATCTAAGATCACAATTTTGATTCAAAAACCTTAATTTCCTTTTCGTCAATTTCCAGAAAAAAATTACATACGGCAACAACGTCAACAGAAACTAGAAGTAAATTTAGGAAGTTTAGTGAAAACCGCATGTCGATATCTTTTTCCGTTCTCGAGTTATAAGTTGTTAAAATGTGTCAATTTATAGATGGACACCTTGTATTTAAAATATATATTTGTATGATTGTAGCTCACTAAATGACTGAAAAATTGATAAATTTATTGAAATTTTGCTATAACTTTTAATAAAAAAACAACTTATTCTTCAATTATTTTGTAATGGCTCTATTAAAAGCCACATCAAATGCATGTCAAATGATTATAATTAATTTGTTGATATATATTTATTAAGAAATGTTTCTTTATGTTAACTTTTGGGGTTTCTTCCGCATGCCAGTGGAAAAAAAAATGTAACTAACACGTGCGTAAAGTGACTTTTCCGCACGCGAACTCGCTAACCATCGTTCGGCCATCTGCAATAGCGTGCGAAAAAGTATCACTTTCCGCACTACTTATGTGAAAGTATATTACTTAACGTGTGCGGAAAGTTACATTTTTCACACGAGTGGGAAATATTGTAGCACGAGGCATGAGCCAAGTGCGACAATCACACGAGTGTGAAAAATCACTTTCGCACGAGTAATGTACAGTATATTTCCTACGATCACGTGATAATTTCACCAAATATTGTGTAATCAACATCTGACATATTAATACACAAAATGTTACAAGTCAACATAATTGATTTCAAAATCAACAATGATCATTAGTAACAAAAATTCAAGTAGTTTTGGGTAGGTTATTACAATTATCAATTGGTTGGATAATTATAGAAATGGAAAGTGACATTATTATTGTTCATCCCAATTCATACATACTGATTATAAATACCTTTCAAGACGATTACATTTTCCGACTATTATTGTGTGGTTTGGATTAATTATTGGTACAACATCGGACTTCTGACGAAGAGTACGCGGGTTCGATCCCCACCCGCGTCCCAAATTTTTTTTAATCAAGGGAATGACCAAATTTCCACTTCTCAAATAGATCGCTTCAATTTTAGATATTACATAGGTGAATTTAATTAAAAGTTATATATTTGACAGCTTGCCAGTGGTCAATCTTGATAAATAAATTATATGGACAAATCAACTTAGGAAATACGCATTTGACATATACATAAATTTGCGGGGTAAATAGACTAGCATTTCAACATTCAATTTGACAGCTTTTTCATCCGCACACGTACGGATAAGTTTTTTTCCGCACGCGTATGAATAAAGGCCACTTTCCATAGAACTAGACAGTGCGATATATGTCACTTTCCTATGTGATCGTAGGAAAACTACTATTTTGGTCCCTATTCGACAAAACAAATTTGTCTAGTTGTCAAAATTTTTTCGTTGTGTCAGATAGGGACCAAAAATTATGTAATAACTGATTAATCTTGACAACGGTAGCTGGAACGCTACCGAAACGTCGAATTGAAAAATCAAAAACATTATTGTGGTTCGATCTCCTAAAAAATTATAGAAAAAAGAATGAGTTATGCCACAAGGAACTTACAGAAGATATTAAACCTACAATTCGCAGGTCAATTTACATAATTTATTCATTTTATCTTCTTTTTCTTCTGATTTTTGCCTTAGGGGCCTGCGTAACACAGCGTGTACAGGTGAACTTTTCCAAAAAAAACTCCTGAGTTTGTCACAGAATACTCAAGATTACATTCCAAGCTCGGAAACATCTTCTGATCATTTGTCAATGGTTGATTTCAAACATGCTCCACTTTGGTTGAATGAACTCTAAGAAATGGACTCTCCGAAACTTTCCAGTGTCTATGGAAAAATTATTCAAGTACTAATGTACGCAGTTCAAAGCTGCAAATAGCAGTTGAACTAGCGAACTGGGGGACTGAAGCACTCTTATGCAGACATGAACACTTTTGTAATGTAATATTGGAAAAAATGGACAAAGCCGGAAAAAGAGATTCTGCTGAATGACTACTTATGTACTTATGTATGTACGGAACAGTAGCCACTGAGAGAGACTGGAGACTGAGACAAGAAGAGACAAGACACATGACAGGAGATAGGAGAGGGTCTCTTGGTGGGATAATAAAGGAGAGCACGTTTTTGTTACCCGATGTCTATATTATTTTGTGGTTAATGTATGGTGAATGTTACCAATAAATAAGTACCAAAGAAATGGTAGTTTCTGTAAAGAGTGTAAGGACGTAGTATCAACATATACATCAACTACAACCCATTGCGATCAAATGAATGCATACCTGAGTCAAAGTAGTACTGCAGGGATACTAACGGGGCATTGTCATATATAATACCCCGAGAGTAAAAATTTTGTAAAAATCATTCGTTCAAACGTTTTATTTATTGCAAAATTCAATTATACAAAGCCAAAAAAATAATGACATTATGAAAAAAAAAATTACTTATTTATGGAAAAAGTAAAATTATTATAATTGTACGTTGTAGCATTATTTTGGGGATTGTTTTGCATCATAACCAGTGATGAATTTAAGTTGGAAACTGAGAATTAACCTTTTCTTTATTTTTATTTTCTCGAAGGTTCTCTATAAGTTGGGAATGGTGTTCTTCATTTAATTGTAAATATGATTTCAAAAAATGGGCAGAAGAATGTCCTGTAAGCTTAATTACTTCTTGTTCACCAACTCCTTCTTTTGCTAATGCAGATATTGCAGAAGCTCTATGTGAATGATTGGTTATTTTTATTTTTTTTTGTGTCTACACCAATTGATTCTGCCGATTTTTTGTCCACTTTGAAATTGTATTAATTCCCAATGGTGAATTTTTTTACCATACTCCTTTCTCCCAATTTGGATGTACTGTCAAAAATAATCTTGTTGTTACATAAGGATTGGATTCTCTTTTTGGAACTTTAGTTCTTCACGCCAGGTTATTTTTGAGCGACTCTGACCGTTACGCGTTACGTTACGCTACGTTATGTTACGTTGCTTCGTTATGTGCCTTGCTTGCGTGCTTGTGCCTCCTTAGTCTCTCTCTCGTTTACGAAGCAGCGATTCATAATAATATGCTCTTGCCGGGATTCGAACCCGGGCCGCCCGCGTGCAATGCGAGCATTCTAACCACTGAACCACTGATGCTATATTGAAATTCTATGCAAAGCTAGTATTCGCAGTGCTGGTGATCTACTTGAATTTGTTCGGATACATTTTTACTATTATTTCCATAATTTTTTTTGCGCGATTAAGGAGTCTAGCGCATTTACTTTTCGAAATACAGGGTGTTGAAATTTTGAAAACTTGAATGTTTCAATTCGATAACTTTAAAATGAATGGATGAATTGATTTGACATTTGGCAGGTTGTTTTTAAATGTAAAGGGCATATTTTGAAAGAAATTGTAGTTTGTGTAACTAGTGTGGATATGATGGCCATATCGCACTATGACGAAGTTTGAGCACGACGCCGTAGGCGGAGTGCTCAATCGTTCAAGTGCGATATGGACAATCCACACGAGTCGAGCAGCATATTTTTTCTACGACCCACTTAGGAAAAAATCTAGAAAATGAAAATTTCCATAAACTGTTATATAACTTCAAATTGAAAATTTAACAATTAAATTTTATGTTTCCACTAATTTTGTGGTAAGCGTACAGTTCTTGAATGTCCATTTTGTATAATGCTACGGTTTCCTTCTTTAAATATACGATGCTGTTATAAGTAGATGTTGCCAGTCGGACTCCCTCATGAAGGGTACCGTACCATTATCTATAATAATGAATATTCTGCTAAATAATTCAAACATCTACCTGTTGTCGTTATTAATATCAAGCAGAATGATTATTTAAAAATAAAATTGACAATAAAAAAAAATTCCTCACGGGGAATCGAACCCAGGTCTACCGCGTGAGAGTCTGGTGTGCTTACTACTCCACCACCAAAAAATATGCAAATCGTTTATCTATAATGTCAGATGTATTACATAACTTTTGCTTAGAAGGAACTAAAGTTCCTACCGTGTGTCCCGCGACACGTTCTACCTTTTTTCAATAATTTTTAAAAATAAACGAACGGAACACAAGTTGTTGTTAGCATTATTTCTTACCAGCCACTTACTGCCAGATAAAGCTTTTGATCCTCCTTGTGTCGTTTTGGAAAAGATTGGATTATATTCTACCCTGCCAGTAAAATTACCTTCATTATCATATTCTTTTTTAAAGTAATTGATATCACAATTAGCTACGCTATGCTAATTCGAATGAACATAAATGAAAAAACTTTTTTTGTAACTTATCAGGATTATCTTCAGAATAGCTTTCTACCATTTCCATTAATTCTCCATTGGTAAACGCGTTCGAACTTCTTTTTCTGGTTTCAGGTTCATCCTGAAGCTTTTTACGTTTTGTATCCCTGGCCAATCTAGCAAATTCATAGGTAATATCTTCAAATGGATCAATTTTAATGTTAAATTCTAGAAAATATTTTCCCTGAACCATTTGAGCAGTCGTATTCCAAAGTGTTTTCACACTAGCTTCAGTATAATCAGTTCCATCTCTTTTTTTCATGTTAAAACCATAATCTTCAAGAATATTTGCAATAACTTGTTCAGAAGTATCCTTTTCTAACGTATAATTACGTGCGCCCAGAAACATCCTGAACTGTTCCCACGCAGACTTTTTTGTCCTCATTGTATTTCGCGGTATACTTTGCTTAATTGTACTCTCTATTTTATTAATTGAATTATTTCCAAATCTTGTATTATTCATGTTAATGATACTTATTTAAATTTTTGAAACAGTTTTAATAATTTTTAGACAGTTAAATAAATAAATAAACAACTTAGTTTCCTTAGAAACCACTAACAAATATTTTATATTGAATTTTATGACAGAGTGACAGAATTTTATGCACATAGATTTGATATATTAAAGGTCAAAAAATTGCCGCGACAAGACAAAAAATTGCCAGTTCAAAACCTTCAAATTTTGTCAGTTATCAATTTACTCTAGTGAAATAGTCACTGTAGATCCACTTATGGAAATGCATTCAGGATTCAAATGAGTTGCTTTCCCATGGAAATGTTTGCGATCACCATATCCAACTGATATTAATTCGTTGTTTTTCCGATAAATTTGCCATAATTCTTAATTTACTTAAAAACTTTGTGACAATTTGAAATAAATGAAATATGAGACTACATCTATAGGGTGTCTCATCATATTTTCCAGTATTTCGGTCTATAACTTAATCGAATTGAAACAGACACATTTATTCATAGGAATATTTCACAATGATGGAAGTTTCGTTTGGCTTATCAAAGTTTTTTCTTACTCCCGATTATCCAAAACCGCAAAAGTGCTCTTTTAAAAAAAATTTATTCCGTTGCATTTTAAATGAAATACTGTTTTCTCGACGATACTAACGTATGCTTTTTGTGAGTACATTCAGTAAATTTAAATCAAACATGACTCATTCCATTTCTACAGAATCCACTCAAATTAGAAGAAAACTTGATGTGCCTTTATTCCTGTCACAATTAACTATGGAAAGCTCAGAATAAGCATACATGGTCGAAAAAAAAGTTGGGCCAGTTATAAGTAAATAAACATACTTTGCCCAGCACAATAATCTTAAAATTTGATTTCAGTATTAAACGTCCCCATCCAAAATATCAACTACAATCGTACATTGTATAATTATATCTAGAGGCCTGTCTTTCGTAGAGGATTTTATGGAATAAGGCAGACGTTTTCCCAGTCACGTGACCATTTGTGGACAATCTTCATTGGCAAAATCGTGTGATCGACACGTACGAATTGATACAAAGGCAGCTAGGATGTTTCATCAGCACTATAACGGGACTCTTTCATTGTTTATGGTAATGATGGAAACACACTAAACGAGTTCTGCTGAATAAGTCAAAGATGAATAATTCGATACGAATAAAAGCAGCGCTAGGAAATTTTACGATGCAACGGAAGTCTGAATTATTTTCACTGTTTTTTTTCCGAATGAAGGTTTAAATTTCATTCATAATTTTTCTACTCAAACTGAAAATTCTTGGAATGGAGGATAAAATCGGTTTTGCTTTTAAATCCATTTCAGGTGATCTTTGAAGGTTTTTCGTCACATACTGAGTATACAGGTGTCAAATTTATAACTTTTAATGATCAAATTATGGAGTCCAAATGAGGAAATCGAACATATACGGAGAAGTTGACAAAACCCGTCCTCAAAATCGTCTTTCTTAGCAGTTTGTTTTTTCACCGCAGCGTTGCAGATTCAAATACAATGAACCATTCGAGAGTGATGTCACTGACGCTTGACCATATTGATCTGGAGGGCTTATTCCATTTAGCTTTCCTTGTTAACTGAGGTATATTGGGGTGACATTCACTGAGACCTTGAAGATCTATTATGTTTACACACTTCTAGTTAGTTTCCAAGGAAAGTCTCAAAGACTAGTAGCTTCTTTGGACCTACTTCCCGGAGGAATTTCAGGATATTTGCAGGCTCTAACTTGGGTGAATAGTTCTCTTCTATCCAGTAATCTTCTAGGTGTTGTGCACTAGGATTCTAAACTGCTGTGCAATTTGCAAGTAGATTTATGAATGGAAGTTTGTTTTTCTGCTTCTTTTACCATTTGAGTCTATTCAGGTGACTATTTCACTGGAGTGAATTGATAACTGACAAAATTTGAAGGTTTTGAACTGGCCATTTTTTTGTCTTGTCGTGGCAATTTTTTGACCTTTAATAATATCAAATCTATGTGTATAAAATTCTATCACTCTGTAATGAAATTCAATATAAAATCTTTGTAAGTGGTTTCTAAGGAAACTGAGCTGTTTATTCATTTATTTAACTGTATAAAAATTTTTAAAACTGTTTCAGAAATTTAAATAAGTATCATTAACATGAATAATACAAGATTTGGAAATAATTCAATAAATGAAATAGAGAGTACAATTAAGCAAAGTATACCGCGATATACAATGAAGACAAAAAAGTCTGCGTGGAAACAGTTTAGAATGTTTCTGGACGCACGTAATTTTACGTTATAAAAGGATACTCCTGAACAAGTTATAGCAAAAATGCTTGAAGATTATGGTTTTAACATGAAAAAAAGAAATGGGACTGATTATACTGAAGCTATTGTGAAAACACTCCGGAATACGACTGCTCAAATGGTTCAGGTAAATTATTTTCCAGAATTTAACATCAAAATTGATCCATTTAAAGATATAACCTATGAATTTGCTAGATTGGCCAGGGATACAAAACGTAAAAAGCTTCAGGATGAACCTGAAACCAGAAAAAGAAGTTCTAACGCGTTTACCAAAGAAGAATTAATGGAAATGGTAGAAAGCTTGTTACGGTTTGAAGGCTTTGGCTGAAATGAAATCAAATGATTTGGTAATTCGAATTAGTTTAATAAATTACTATTCGTCATAATAAAATAAATGTTACCTTTTTATTAATAAACTAAACTA
>CAJUYI010001005.1:27570-48895 GCA_910591695.1 Galerucella pusilla | reverse complement strand
AAAAAAGTGCTAACTCTGTGACCTCCCTGAACACAATGCAGAAAATCGCATCTCGATATCTGATGTGCTCCAAAATTATCTTTATTCGGGTGATTTTGTCCTAAATGCCCTGGACTAGCATTGAAAATAATGTAGGGATGAGGAAATTGTACAGTCCGTATAGGATTTATAATATGTTGCAAAATTTCTTGATTAATTACTATGGGAGAAATCTGTAGCACCTACTACCATGGCTCTAGCCCCAGGACAATATGATGTATTTGTAAAGTTGTCTAAATGACGTTTTAGTTTTTAGTAATTTTGACACAATGCCTACTTTACTAATTTCCTTATGATTTTTGATATTTAATTACTGCTGAGATATGATTGTGTGATGTCATCATGTTTCCCTATCCTTTTTTTTCTGGTTTCAAATATTTTTAGTTTTATTTCAAGTATTTTTATATTTAGTTATTGTCCTCTCTTATTTAAACCCTCATTAAAAAAGTTTCAAAGAAGAAACTGTCTGTCTGCAACTGTTTTTTCTAAATATCTTTGGTAAAAAAGGCTTGCAATTTTTCAATTCAATCCATTTATTACCACATCAATTTAACTGTGACATTTTATTCATCATAAATTTGTTATTTATTTGAATACATTCAAAGAGTATTGAAAAAAAAATAGTAAAAAAATCCTCTGCTCTAAATTTTGATATATTTGACAAGGTTACATCCCATTTAACTCTTGATAACGAGCAAAGAACATCTCAATTCGCCCATTAACACTACATTTAGGATCTTATGACTTTTTTTCCTACAATGGACCATAAATCGAGCATTAAAATGTACGCCCAGCTCTATTTGAAAAAAAAAGATTTAAAAAAAATTGTCATGAATGAGAAAATCCATTGTGAAGAAACGTCGTTCCAAAGACGACCCATAAAGGGTGCTGCACAATAAAAAAATATCACGGGGCAATTTTAAATTCATTTGGTGCAGATTGTCCCATAGGGTAACCTTATAACAAATCAAAAAATTACCATAACATTGATCAATAACCGATCAGACCGTTTCGAAATTAAAAAATCGTTTAAAAGGCGTGCGCAACGTTTTCCCGCATCAGTTTCATTTAAATTTGACTTTTGAATACTTTATTGAGGTCTATAGATACGGAACACATGTTTAAAAAATCCATTGTTATCGCTCGATTTTTAGCTGGTTGGAAAGTATCGATTACGAATGGTTTAATTTCAAATACTTTTTCAAAAAGTTATTTCAAATTTGCATTACTGATTTAAATACACAGATGTTGTATTCAAATTCAACTACAAAAGATACATTTGGTTGATTCAGTTAGAAAAAGCTCACAAAACGTTGAAAAGCCCGTTAAGAGTATCCTATTTCTCAAATTGACTTTAAAATTTTCTTGGATGTTTGTACGTATGTATATTAGGGTGACACTGAGATCTAAAGATCTATTGTGCCTTCCTACTTCCACTTAGTTCCTAAAGAAAGTCTCAGAGACTCTTGACTCATATCTACAGGCTGCAACTTGGGTAAATGTCCCTCTTCTATCCAATAATATCAAAGGTGTTGTGCCCTAGGATTCTAAATTGCTGTGCAATTCGCAAGTATGTGGATGGAGGTTTCTTCTTCCATGCTACAGAATCTACATTCTACTTCCTCGACCATTTTGAGCTTCGTCAGGTGCCCATTTATCTTCCAATATGGAATAAAATTAGGAAATCTGAATCTAATGAACAAAATCGAACAATGCAACTAAATAAACATGACAAAAATATCCTAGCAACAATTTAGACTAAGTGAAAGTATATACTACATTCTTCCCGCCTGAGTTAATGAATGTAATCCTCCAGGAATGCAGGAGGTCTTCTTGCTCTAGTAGGTCTACTGTTATCGTAATTCTGCACGGAAGGTATAGTTTCCGTTTCGGGTATCTGATGGTCAACTAAACGATTGGGAGGTGTAACAGCATCGTCAACACTAGTCCGTGGATCTTGAATAGCAGTGGATCTTTTTGCCTCGTTTTCAGAGGATCCTTCCGTCAAAGTGACAGCAGATGCCAAAAATTTTTTAAAAGCATGGATCCAATGTTTCCATTCTTTGGAAGCTGTGGGAGAGTATGAATCACTGGTAAATTTTTCAGGACGAAGCAAACGATCCATCTTCACTCTTCACAGAATTTTGTTCATTAAATTGAAATAAAATTAGGAAACCTCAAGATAGGTTTTAATGAACAAAATTGAACATGACAACTAAATAAAGATGACAAAAATATCCTAGTGAAAGTATATACTACACAATATTTCAGTCCCTCTCTTTTCTAGATCATCTGTTATTTCATTCCCTTCTATTCCAGTGTGTCCTGAAATCCACAGTAAGTGATAATTCCAATCAATTATTTATTATATACAATAATCTCTTTCGATTATTATTTTATTATTATTTCGGTTTCCAATCAACATTTTGTTCATATTGTTATATCAGTTACAGCCTATCAAGTGTTTTCTCGGTATTAGAGAAAGAAGAGAAGTTTTTCGGATCGTTTGACAAAAATTCGCATGAAATTATCTAAGAAAGACCAGGTGCACCCACACAAAAGTGACAAAGGATAATATTTGAAGAGGATAACCAGGTTATTGAATGAAAAGAATTAATAGAAGCACACCAGCCTCTTTGAAAAGATCTTAAATATTTTCCCTTGGTTTATAAAAGTAGTGGTGCTAGAACTGATGTTTAATCTGCTTCAAGATTGTGGTGATAATTGAATGAGAAATTAAACAAAGATATAGATATAGATAAAAGACTTTACGTAGTGAAATTTTGATATGTTTCGGACACGCTAACTGGTTATGTGTTCTTGGGCGTTTTTGGCCAACTTTTCATCAAGAATATACGTTTTACTGCTTTACATCTATACTGCTATACCTTCTATTCTTTAAACTGGTTTAAAATCTCAATTAAGCTTTTTTTGTAAAAAGTTCCAACGCTTGAAATATAAAAATAAAAGATATGGGTTTTCAAAAAAACTAGTCATTTTATTGCTTCTCCGAATTTACTTGGCTCTTATTATCCGATCAAGACCCTCGACCTCTCATTTTGTTTGTATTTTTATTATTAATTGCCTTCATTAGTCTGTAAAATACGATTAATACTTACTCCACTAAACCTCATGTTTACAAAAAATAATCAAATTAAACTGTATTCTCAAAAAACACAAAAAAAGGTAGAATAAACAATTTGCATATTCCTCGATGGTCGAGTAGTAAGCAAACCAGACTCTCACGCGGTAGACCCGGGTTCGATTCCCCGTGAAGAAGTTTTTTTTGATTGTTAATTTTATTTTTAAATAATTATTCTGCTTGATATTAATAACGACAACATGTAGACGTTTGAAATATTTAGCAGAATATCCATTATTATAGATAATGGTACGGTACCCTTCATGAGGGAGTCCGACTGACAACATCTACTTATAACAGCATCGTATATTTAAAAAGAGAAACCGTAGCATTATACAAATTGGACATTAGGGAACTGTAAGTACGTTTACCACAAAAAAATTAGTGGAAACATAAAATTGAATTGTTAAATTTTCAATTTGAAGTTCTAGATTTTTTCTTAAGTGGGTCGTAAAAAAATATGCTGTTCGACTCGTGTGGATTGTCCATATCGCACTTGAACGATTGAGCACTCCGCCTACGGCGTCGTGCTCAAACTTCGTCCTCGTGCGATATGGCCATCATATCCACACTAGTTGCACAAACTACTATTTCTATCAAAATATGCCCTTTTACATTTAAAAACAACCTGCCAAATGTCAAATCAATTTATCCATCCATTTTAAAGTTATCGAATTAAAACATTCAAGTTTTCAAAATTTCAACACCCTGTATTTCGAAAAGTAAATGTGCTAGACCCCTTAATCCTCATATCATTTTGTCCAATTTTACGAGAGGAATCTACATGCAAACGTTGTAATTACCCTTAACGTTCGAGACGCTTATACCATTTTTTGCGCGATCGTATTGAAATAAACTCCGAATAAAATAATTTAAATTTCTTAGAAATGAACGAAATGTCAAAAGTGACATTCATACTTCTCGATCAGTTTAAAATATATTTTGCATTTTGGTGAAATTGTTTTTATGCTATTTATTACTTTTCGACGTCTGAACGCTTACCGACGTGTTAAACAAAGCAACGTAACACAACGTAACGTAACGGTCAGATCTTTTGCGTCGCGACCCCCGGTCGTTCAAACATAACCTGACGTAAAGAACTAAAGTTCCAAAAGTTTGTTCTACTATCTTTCATGTGATGGTTTCATTCGTTTTTCATTAAGATTTTTGTTAAAAAATATTGACCCATAGCTCAGCCTATAAATCATTCCCTGCTGCCTATCATTCATTTCGAAAATATGAATAGCCATTAATTTATTTAGTGAAAGATACCCGAAATGAGTAATTTAGTGCCTTAAAAGCAAGTCCCACTCACGTATATATATATATATAGGTAACTTATGCCGTATCACGGCGTATTAGCCACGGAAAGAACAGTTGAGCATCGGTATTTATAAGCTAAACAATCGCGAGTAACAATGTTGTCGAAGAAGAAAGAATCAACAATGAACCGGAAACCCTTAAAATGTGTGAAAGAACCATTCGAGATGTTACAAAAGGTGTGGTCACTTTTCACAGAAAACAAAATATATCTTCTCTACCTGCCCCGTAGCATTCCATTGGGAGTTGCTATTGATACGGAATGTTCTTTTTTCATGGAATTTCTATGAGGAGAATGGGATCCATTCAAAATTTGTCGCTAGTAAAAATCTCCCCATTCACGCTGATAGTTGATACTGATTCTTTCTTGTGTTCGTGATTTCTTTAATACTTATCTTAAGATTGTTGATTCAATGGGGTTTTGTTATGGGTGCGAAAGAGATGTTTAATTTTTAACACCCGCATTTGTTAGGTTATTGTTCCATTACCAGCAATAAAAGTGGCGAACAAAAATTCCCTGGAATCATAATACATAATAATTCCGATCGTGTTATTGATATTCTTTTTTTTCAAACGTCATATAAGTGGTTACCGCTGAATTTTATATCCATATCAAGGCTGCTTGTGCCGCCGGCCTATCTCAGTTTGGTAAAGCCTCTTGTTTGGACTTTACCGCTGCTGCTGACAGTGTATAGTTTGTCTCAAAATATATCGTCTTCGCTTTTGACAGCAATAATCTAATTACAACCTTCTCACAAGAATTTTACCTGAAATGAAACCCAACAATAGTAGAGCGAGAAGGCAAGGTCGGGACTAGTTATAGTTCACTTAACTTAATAGTATTATAATCTCTCATTTAGGAGAAAAAAAAAGTTTAGAGAAAAAGGATGTGTTATAAAAATACAAAAACATGAATAGTTTTGTGAATTGGATCCTTTTTGAAATAATCTTAGTTTATCCGCCACTGGCGATCTCTTCTACAGCAGTATGATTTATTGCAATTGGCCCATTGATTTTATGATTGCCGGAAAAAGTGAAGACGATATAAGTACTTTAAGCCAAACTATACGTTTTACTTCTACAATCAACCAGCTAAGAACCTGTATGAGCTAATACAGGGAACGGATTGGCTGAATAGGTTGTAGTCAGAACACTAGGAGTATCCACAATAAGCCCAGGAGGCTGAGGTGGTACCGGCGAAAGGACGGCTCCGAAGGGGAAAAAAATACGTTTTACTTCATAATAATTGGACTAGTAATTTTTCATTTATGAACTATCTACAGTGGCGTTGTCAAAGATAGAAAGCGAAAGGGGCGATTTCCTCCAATGATGTACTTTCGAGTGTTTGTAAAAATCTTTACAAGAGAGAGGTGTGGGATAATGGGTCTGAGAAATCCCATTTTTGAGAATTTTTGTTCTGGATTCATTTGGGGTCTTCCATACAGTTTCTGCCTCATGTGATCCAGCGTCTCACAGTTGCATAATATGTGCAGAGCTGTTTCGGTGTCTTTTTTGCAACTTCTGCATGTAAGGTCTCCGTTTACAGCCCTATTCTGTTGAGTTGCTCTCCTATGTGGAAAGTGTTTCGTAAGAAGCCCCGTTATGTTGCGTAGTTTGTTCCTGCTCATTGAGAGCAGTTCTTTCGCTACTTTCTCTGATGGTTCTTTTTTGAATTACTTCCCATGTGTTTGCCCATCTTTTGTGACCTGGGGCCCACTCCAGTGTTACACTGTTCCGAGTTGCCAGTCTTCTAAGTTCTTCGCCGCATTCCCATACATACCAGCCGATCGACAATGCCCTCTATTGTAAAACTGCGTCCACATTATGAATCGACAATGTCGGGCGACACCATTCGACATAAAGTGGATGCGGCTTTAGAGCTCTGAAGTGCTTAAGGGGCAGCTTGAGTGTCACGGTAGATCCTGATCTGCCACTGACAATATAAGTAGTCTATACTTAACCTTGCTCTATGTATACTTCATTTCCGATCATTAATAGTGCAGAATAATCAACTTCTACAATATCCAAGACGTCTTGAAATTATGAATGAGCTTCTAGACTTTTCTTGTCGTTTTCTTGGAAATCAAGAACTTACTTCTTGAACCAATAAGTCTCTTTCTATTTTCAAATGTATATATATTTCCATTAAAAACTGCTTGTCACTCTTTTGGAATATAACGATAATATCTACTTGTTGGTTTTTATTATTAGCACCAAAAAAATTGCCATTAATATTATTTTCCTTAACTTCAGTATCCTTCTCCCTAAGGATTTTATCCTGTGCTGTCTGGGTCAAACACAGCCTCCAGATTCGGACGTATTATATAGATCAGCTATGCTTCAGGCTGCGTTTACAAGAACGCTTTTAAGACGTATTGAAGCTTTTATGGAATCTTGGAGAAATAATCTTGAACACTTATTGTAATTTTTTCCTCATTATTTGTATTTCACTTTAACACGGGAATTGAGCAATTATAAAATGTTAATAATAAAAAACTAACAAGTATGTCACATTGTTGTATTCCAAATATCCAATTTCCAAGGAGAATATACAGGGGGTACCATTTTAATATGGAAATTTGTGAGGCAAGGGGGACTGTTGAGTGAAATAAAATTTCTGATACGTCATTAGGGAGAAATTTTGATGCCATTCACAACAGTTTGTATAGTATTGAGTTATACTATAAACTGAGCATGCAAATAGTAATTTGGGTTGGGATATATGTATATATACCTTTTTAAAATTATTTCAAATGAACTTGCTATGGTACATTCTTGGTGTGCGTCATCGTTTGTGACGTAAATCCGGGTTTTCGGTATGTCGTTTATATCATTTGCTATTTTGACATATAGTTAACCTTGAATTTGATAAATATGAAATCATCAGGATCGTATTCAGCCAAATTCGAAAAGGCTATGAAATTAATAATTACCAGCTTCTTTTTCTAACTAAAAATACTCGAGAACTTTCAAATTGCTGATGTTTTTCCGTGTATCTAGGCATATTTTTGTATTATTTAAATAAATATAACAATAAGATTAATATTTACTTTTCATGAACAATAATTGACCGTAAACAACAGAGTAAACACCTGACAAGAACTGTCAGTGAGACATTAGAAAAATACGTATACACATTGCCGCTACGCAAGGTACGTCTGCATCCTATAGGGTTAACGTTTGTAAAACATTTAAACGCAACATTATTGTAATATTTTGATTAGGATTAATCACAGACCTGCTTTTTTCCATTTCTTCCAACGGAATGTGTTAGAAAGACATTAACAATCGATGACGCATATTAAAAAGGTTATTATATGAACTCTATATCATAAACCTAAACATTTTATCCAATTTTATGCGGAACGATGGTAATATTAAGAATGATTTTCGTTGAAATTCTCGTGGTCAACAGAAATTCAATTTTATCGTCGAAATATATTATTTGTCCCTTCAATTACAAGCATCAGCATGCTTTTGACAATTTTATAATAGCATGTTATTCATCGATAAGAAAACTTAACAATAGCAAGGCCTTCTAAGTCCAGTTGTGTGCTTCGACAACAACTGCTCATTCTTATGAGGGTGGTTTATATAGAGGAAATCGGATTTTTCAAGCCCACTTCCACACACATAATGCCCTTTTGGTAGCGAATACAACACACAATGTTGGATTTTCAAAGAGCTTTATTCCCAGAATAGAAAAGCTCTTGTTATTGATATTGTTATAATTTGTAATACTTTAGTAATATTGTGCAAAGCTAGGGTTATTCACCATTTTCGAATTTAATCTCTTTTTTTTTATTATTTGGGGTTCTAAATAAATCCACGTAATTTACAAATAGTATTTCAAAGTGGTTTCTATTTTCAGTACTTTTATGTAATGATTAATAATGGTAACGGTTTTGATGTAATTTCGGCACCTTTTAATAATAATTTAGTAGATTTTTGGAATCAATTTAATCAATGTGTGCACAAAGACGGTCTTTAAATAGCTGTTCAGTTACTGAAAACATCAAAGAAACTTAATTTATTTAAAGAAAGCCGACTGGATTGATTTAATATTTACAATAAGTTTAATTTCTATGAATAAATAGGAATTTTACAATAAGAATTTAGGTCTGTACCGAAATAATTTAACAAAATTCATTGTAAAATATTGCTAAATTCAACAAAAAAAGTGATTAATTCAAAACAACTTTTTTTTCTTTCTCTATACAACATTCACGTTGTCCACCCTGTTTCAAGGGCGTTGTAAAGACCACCAATCGATTCAAGTCAAAATTATATATATACAGTGTGGAAACCACTTATGGAATAAAATTTTTTGTCATTATTTTAGAAATTTATGAAAAATGCCGAGACACGTCAACTTTTGAATTGAGTTGGGCGTTATGTGAGCAAAAATTTAAATGTACAGGGTGATTCACGCAAGTATGCCATAGACGGTGTTGTTTTTTTTAAATGAAACACCCAGTATATTTGCATATTTTTGTTATCCTCTTAATGAACCGATTCCAACAAACTAAATAATGTTTGGTCAATTATGAATTATACAGGGTGAAGTTTTAAAATTAATAACTTGAAATATTGGAACTTTTTTAAATTAGCTAAATATGGATTTATCAAAAATCTAAACTAACCAATTATTAGACGTATTTGTATATTAAACAAAACCTGGTAAGCCCATGAATTTTATCATAGATACCTAAAAATTGCCTAAAAACGCCAATAATTAGACAAAATCGGTAAATAATGTGGATTGTTTTCTATTCTGTCAGTTGTTGATGTGTTGAAAGTTTATACTGAAAAAGTAAAATCTTTGTCAAACACTCTCTCCTTGTCTTGTCGACATAACAATGAAATATTTAACTCTCACCGAATTGAGATTTTAATGATGATCGGGTACGGGGATAACTGCAAAAGCCAAGTTGAAGTGGCAAACTTATTTAATCACAGATATCCCGAATTGCCTCATATTTCACAAAGTACTGTGTCTGAAATTCATGCACAATTCAGAGAACTTGGACATGTCAAACCATTGAAAAGAAAACCACACTTCGTTGGAGATGATGTGAAAGTGGAATAAGTGTCGAAGAGAATCCAACTTCAAGTACACGTCAAATTGCCCGTGAACATAATGTTAGTCATACAACTGTTCTAAGATGTCTTCATAAAGAAAAACTTCATCCCTACAAATTAACTTTTGTGCAGGAGTTAACAGAAGACGATCCAGATCGTAGAATGGTTAGAGAACTGTAGATATTTGTCAGCAGAAAATCCTAATTGTTCATTTATTCGAATATTTTTAATAATCTTGATTAATGATAGTCTGTCGTCTCTTCTGTTACTTACCCTGTGTGTGAACTGAACATTAATAACTCGCCCTCGATATTTGACTAATAAACGTACCTCTCTAAAAAAAACAGTTATTACAATAATACCACAAATTATATGCGATAAACTATCCTTTATGTTTATTACAAAAAATTCTCGGAGACCTCTTCAAAGTTATTGAACATTCCCAGAAAGCGGAGGTAAAATATTTTCGGCGTGTGTTTGTAGACGAAAAAAAAAATTATGATAATTTCAGATTTTCAAGTTATTGTTGATGGGCTAGGAGTTATAAAAATACCAATAGGTAATAATTTTATAGACTATTATATTTAACAATATTTACGTAAGACTGAACAGGTGGTTCGAAAAAAACACGAAAACTTATTAAATCAATTTATTGTTAAATAGGCTTTAAGGGAAAGTTATGAGATAATTGGTCTTATGAAGTTCCTCTTTACAAAAGCCAGAAAACCTCTGGTGATCTTATGCAAACGAACTTATGATATGTGGCAAGAATAAAAAAGATCCGCAACAAATCTAGAACTATGCTATGAAGCATTGGGAAAAAACAAGAAAGCTTAACGTTAACAAAAAAATATTTAAACCTATTTTTAGTTCAATCTAGACATTTGGAGGTACATGAATTCCCACCAAGCTGAAAGTGCGTGTAATTGTTTGAAACATACCTAAAAATAATACCTGAAACCTCCTCAGCATTCCGGTGTTTGGAGAAAAATTAATTCGAGGTCAAAGGTCAGAAATCTCGAAAAAAATTGGTGTTTTATCATAAAATTGCCTCAGACAAAAATTGTAGAGCATAAAATTCTCAGAGCCACTGTTTTTGAGATATAACGAGTCAAATAATTGTAGAATTTGTAAACGACATAATATGCAAACGTTTCCACGCCACTAGTGTAGGTACGTAGCGCGTTTTTAACGTAGTTTCCCCAGTAGGCCTATTCCACAAGTCTGTTGTGATTCTGTTTAATTGAAAACTTGCATAGTAAAATATATTAGCAAGGAATGGAAATGATAAAAGCGATTGAAATTTAAAAAATGTAGAAATTTATTCATCTAATTCATAACCTTCAAATACTTCTTTTTGTTCTTCTTCTTCTTGATCTTCGTCTTGCTCGTTTTCTTCATCCTGGGTGTAAGTGAATTGCGTCAATAGCGATGTATCGCATGTTTCCTCGTTGGTATCAAAAATTCTTCTGGGTGACTACAACCTGTTGAGATCAAATGAATGCATAAGTCAAAGTAAAACTGCACTAAGAGTTTCAACATGGATCCAAACGGGACATTGTCGCCTGAATGGGCACGTGAAAAAGCTCAAAATAGTGGAGGAAGAAGAATGCAGATTTTGTGGCATGAAAGAAGATACCTCCATCCACATACTTTTCAACTGCACAGAACACGCGTGGTCATGGAAATAAGAAAAACATAAACTACTTTGTATTTTGATGGAAGTTCAACCTTATTGAGTTCTGTGAATGTCAATAGTATTAATTTAAATACCATTTTCTAAGATTTGAAAAATCGAAATATTAATATTTCAAACAATACCAACGGCACTTTCCATTTTAATTTATAAATTTGACATTGTTAAATATCGTTCGAATAAAAGTTTTGACGTTACAAACTACTCCTGTCAGATCAATAATAAAAAAATTGACATTTAGACATGATTTAGACCATATATTTAGACTTCGTTTCTCGAGTTGTTGATGTTGCCACGGTAGCTTTAAAACACGCGCGTTTTTTAAAGTTCGATTTAAACACGCTGAGACGTGCTTTAAATAGGTGAAATGGTTCACCAATAAAAAAAATGTAGTTGAAAAGGAATTAGATCATAGTCAGTATAGATCGACTACAATTGAAGAGGATTGGACATTCACTAATAAAGTCGAGTAGACATTGCAAACCAGATCTAGATGCAGACCTTAGGGTGAGGTGGGATGGCGTAATAGATTGGATCCTGAAGAGAAAGGAAAGGAGATGAAGGGAAAGGAAAAAACTTAGCAAAATATCCTTCCACAGTTTATCTATTCGCCCCCTCATGTTTTACGCAGCCCGAAAATATATTGGAAGACTATTTAAAACGACATGAATATATTAACCTGTAAGAATAGCGTATTTTTATGCCTATAGAAACAAACCCAAAGTACTATTTATTTTAATGGTTGTTAAAGTTAAATTTGTATCTGATTGAGATCTTGCATAATTTTATTAATAGTCACTGAGATAATGATGCTTTTACACGACGTTTAAAAAGTAGCTTGCTAAATGATTAGGCAGCAAATGTTATTCCTATATAAAAATACCTGTCTATCAATGCAAGAAACATAATAGTAGATTGACTCTAAACGTATCTAATTCCTCTTTCTTCCATCAACCGCTTTTTTCATTCAAGATTCCTTTATACCAGTGACGTACAGGTATTGAATTTTACGATATTCAAATCCTCTGGTTGATAATTTTCAAAGATTCTGGATTAGACTGGGGTTTGGTTAATGACATCCTATTTGCAAACCTCATGTATGAATAAAATAAGATGACCTGGTCGGAAACAACTCAATACAAAAGCTGTTATCAGCTGTATTACTGTTGTGATTACCAATAAGTCTTCTTATTACCTCAAGTTATGTCTCTACTACGATTACAAGCAGTGCAGCTGAAGCAATTAGTACGTTCGATACTTGGAGGTGTATCCCGGCAAGCTGCTACGCGTTTTAAATGTGACAGTTGAGCATGGAATCGACATATTGCACTGCACTGAGCTGCTGGTATTGATTCTGCAAACATTGACTGCTGTAACATATCGCGATATGGTTATTGAGCCTAAAGTCTTACCATTTGGTGGAGCCATAGGATATAGATTTGTTTTTATTGATGATAATGTTCAACCTTGTCCATCTGGATGCTAATAAACTAATAACCAATAAAAGAATAGAATCCGTTCTTAAAAGTTTAATAAAAGTTTTAAAAAAATATAAAATAATAATTTTTTTTGTTTATAATAGTGACTTTAGAAAAACTTTTTGTTACGCTCCTGTCGGAGGACGTTCAGGTGTTCATTTCGGCATTGAGAATGAGATTCGGGCTCATAGATAGAGAGATGGTATCTAGTGGAACCGTGTTAAGAACATCACTATCCCCTGTTAGTAGGCGTACATTGGCCATTGTTATGTAATTGTGTGTTTTTTGTTTGAAATGGGATGCTGGAAACGCCTTGAATGTCAACTGTCTTCAAGTAAAATGCCACCTGGGCAAACTGATACAAAAGATTCTTCTTATCTCGCAACCATAAACGAAAAATTCCAATCTAAATTGTATGTTTCTAGTAATTACTGACAATTTTGACTAGTTTGAAAATTTATCTTTCCAACTCTTTGATTGTTTAAGATTGAACACCACGATATGGTTGAGAAATTGTATATTTGTTTAATGTTTATAATGATGAGTATACAGGGAGGATTTTCTAAAACGTCATTCTAATATTTGTTTAGCCTGAAAATAATTATGGAGTTGTATTGTATACCAAAGATTGAACTAAAAAATTAGGCTCAATCGATGACGCTCCATAGTTTGTAAGAATTGTGAACATCTACAGAGAACTGTTAGAGGAGAGATTTGCAAAGAAGCAAGTGGACCGACTTCACCTTTATGACATCCAGAAGCTTTTCGGCTTGTATCACCAATAACTAGGAGAGAACCAAACTACCTACATGCGAGAACTAGGCTAGAACAATATACTCACCTCACTATGGACATGTGGTGGGATCACGACAAATAGAATTCTATTTTAGTGACGTCACTCTAAAGCTGGCGATAGGCCAGTTTCTAGTGGTGTTCAACAGGGTTCCGTCCTTGGCCCATTGCTGTTTGTTGTTTACGCAAGCGATCTTCAAATATTGGTCTCAAACTCAGTTTCTTTTTATGCCGATGACACAAAAATATTTGCTAACCCTTAAAGAGACCATCCCACCCTCCAAAACGACCTACACACTATACAGCGGTGGTGTTTGGACTGGTTGCTTCCCCTGAACAATAATAAATGCTGAAACATGTGTCAAACACTCGATTGGGTGTTTAACTGACCAGAGAAACTATGAACGTTGATGAATGCTTACGGTATGTAAACTTTATCAATTATATAGCCTTTTTGTTGTTACGATATTATATAAATAACCTCTACCCAACAGATGACTTGATGAAAATGACGTTTATATCAAATCCTTGAATTGCTTAAGCTGTTTTTACAACTGCAACTGAAAAAATTCACCCGCGCTTAATTATTTTCCTAAAATTTCCAAGAATAAAACCAAAATACAAATTTTGTGCCTCCACTACGTGCCATCTCTTCGAAAATTCTTTAGACAAAAGAGCACATTGTCCAGGTAATACCTCTACCACACACAAATGCATTGTCACTTTAGAAAAAGACCATGTGACAATATATTATATCAGCCATTGAATTTGCTGCACAGTTTTATTCTATTCAGACTTTCTAACAATAACTTCACCTAAAATATACACGCGTTACTAAAGCCCCGAAACGCCGAAAAGGTATTGTTGCGATTGTGAACATTGTTGCCAATGCTGGACCCATTCAGAGTGTTTTTGTCAAAAAAAGGAAGTATGAAATAAAATGTCTCTAGATGAGATTTGATGCTTTTCCTGAAATTCTCGAAATGGAACAATAGCGGAGGTTTATGCAGGTACTGTATTGCTTTTATTTGGACATTATGTGTATAATTATATGGGCAAATGTCTATACCAACATAGGGTCTTTATGGGTGACGGCAACAATTGCACTTCGTGATAGAATGTTCTTATTTTGGCTTAGAGTGAGTCAGTTTTTTGTAAAAATCGGTTAATGATTGACTGGATTAGAAGAATATAACAAAAGTTTATAGTTTTCTGCTTTCTTTTGAGCTCATACCATTAGATTTTGATAATTTATTTCATAATAAGTCGTATGCATCGATTATTTTCAATTGGAAAGGATATTCTTTGAAGGGGTCAGGTAATCTGGTCTCCGCTACCTACGTTAATACTCTGGTACTCTAGCCCTAAATGAATCCGTCCAGTAATTTCGCCCCCGTAATGAAAATACAATTAAATGTTGTTCTTAGAATTGAGGTAAGGAAGCTTCGAATGGAATATAAATTAAAAACATTACCTGGTCGGTTTTTTAATAAGTTTTCACGATTTCGTCCAAAGATATTATACAAAAACCAACCAAATCGGCTACAAATCATATTTGTTTGTATATACAACTTTTCTGTGTGAGGATTACCGTTTTCATAGTCATTTTGTATACACCATGCCTAATTTTAAAAGCGGCAGCTCACAAAGAAATAATATATGTGCATAAATAATTCGAATAAAATTTAAAATATTGTCGTACGGAACCACAACCTGTTTAGATGCTTTAGTTGAAATGACATTTCGATAATATACTCCCATTTTTTTTGTGTGTTAAAAATTTTTGGACGTGTATGCCGTGTAGGTGATAACTTATATTTTTAAATGGAATAATATCGTGGCAGCTTCGGTGTAACTTAGTAGAAAGAAAATCCACATCAAATCTATGGCTCTATTCAGTTTTAGATGCCGGAATAAAAATAGGTACGTAACTTTTATTATGGGAACGTACAGTTGGTACAAATGGTATAAACTATCAATCTGAATTCAATCTCACTGCTCCCCATAAGGAAAATATCGTTCCTAAACTCTATGGAACCCTGTTTTTCAGCTCATTTCAAAGTTATTATATTCATTTATTGTGCTGGATATTAGCTCTCTTCACAAGGAACCAGCAACTGGGGAAAGTAGTGAAGATTGGAATAACCAGAGCATGAACTTAGTAGAGGAAAGATCATGACACTCTCTCACCAAATTGGGAAACAATGTCAATAAATGGGTCATTGAAGTGACAGTCTAAGGTAAAAGTTGTATGGGCACAATCTAAGTACTGGGTACTAAGTACAAACTAATACCCACTTAAGGGACTTGGAAAAACACAACTTTTGGCGTTTTGAACGTTCAATTCGGACCATTTAATCCCGAGTTATTGAATCCCAAACTTGATCAACGATTCTCGGCAAACGATCAACAAGCTAACGAAAAAGAAAATACCGACATGCAGGTACGATTCAACCTCTAGCCGCTATACTTTGCCATGTCTTCCCCCTCGGAATCACAGCGCCGTGTGCCTCTTCCGCGCACATTCACTCTTCTATTTAATTTAATTGTTGATAAGCTATGAAAGGTAGGTGTGTTGCAAAATATCTGGGAAGTATGCACAAGGACCTGCATGACAGTATTTTTTTTTCGTTAGATTGTTGTTCGTTTGTTTAGAATCGTTGATCAAGTTTGGGATTTAATTTACTCGGGATTAAATGGTCCGAATTGAACGTTCAAAACGCCAAAAGTTGTGTTTTTCCAAGTCCTTTATGAATTTCAAATTTCAAATTGAAATGAAAAACCGCACAGATATCTTGATTGTTAATAAGGTAACATCACTTTTTTGAACTAACGTCTGAGTCAGTTAACCGAAAAAATTGTTGATTAAATCATTGCATATGATAGCTGTAACCTTCTAGTATTTGTAAAAACATCATTGTAAGTTTAAACAATTCTTTGTGGCATGTCTTTTTTCTAACAATGTCTATTTCTTTTATCTAATGTTTATTAACAATTAGATTACTCAGCAACTAAGGGCCGGTTTTACCATAGAGATTTATACTAGGTATAGTTATTCTGGGAATGAAGTTATACCAGAATTATACCTAGTTTAAAACTAGTTGGTTTTACGATGCCTTTTTACACCGGTATAGCAATTCTTGGAGTAAAGCATTTTTCCAAGCTTCACATCTGCAATATAATAAAGAAAATAAAAAATGTTTACTAGTATACTACTAAATTACCTCTTTTCTTACCTAGTTTTGTCTTTTGCGCATCTAAATAACGGTCTCTCTTTCAGTTTACTGCGACAATCATCAACAGAACAATATACCACTCCAGGAATTTGGCAATGAAATACCTAAGTCACTATAATATTTATACCAAATACAACTATAATAAAAATATTTTGATGCTCACGCAAAAACAATGATCTGCTCACAAAAACGAAAACAAAACAAGAATTATATTTCCGAAATTTCGATCAGCAACACATTAGCATTGCGTGCTACTCATGTACTCTACACTTTCTCGATTTAACCTAGTCAGAACTCGCCAGACGATGAATCGACGAAGTGAATTTACTTGTCGATATTTAGTGTACGGTGGTAATATCAATTATCTGTACTGTATAAAATGACACATAGGACTTTCTATTACTTTGGTTCCCTTACCACTTGAGACACATTCAAATACTGCCTTAAATGTTCTGCGATGCCGATTTAACCTTTTCACTTACTCGTTAATTAAATTTTTTTTTCCATAAACGCAGCCTCCTATAGCCGTCAAAACTTAAAAATAATGAGTGAGCGTAAAAACTTGCAAGATCACTCGTCGGTATTTTGCACGTGTGAGAATTAAGCACAGTAGCAATCATTTCCTCGACATGGGGTCACTATTATCGCTCTCGTCTAATTGTCGCTTTTTATGTTTTCAATTAATATGATGACACTCTTCTTTTTTCTTTGTTGCTATCATTCTAAAACTAGTTTTAGCCTCAAGGTATATAAGATCCTAACTACTGATCAAGGCAATGCTTTAAATTCAAAGATATAAAAGTGAGATTGTTTTAGGTAATATTTATATGGTGATAAAATTTTATTAATACCATATATTGGAAATAGTCTAGTAAATGAAGGAACAAAGCTCCTGAGAAGTTCCTGAAGACGTCACTTTGGGCTCAATTTGTAGGTCATGGCAGGTGTCTCCTCCAGTCTCCTCATTTCAGCTGCTGCTCTGTCTGTAGGAATGGGATACATGCATAAATTTTGCTATTAACACCTTGCATGCCTATTTTTTTCAAAAAAATATAAACTTTTCTTTTAAAACGACTTTAAAAATCATAAAATTTGAAAGTCCGCCAAAACGCCAATGGAGATGGCTGCCCCATGGTATGACGTCATTTATTTACGTTCTTATTCGTGTACCACGCTCTGAGTTCTTGTGACCTAATTTGTTTCTGAAAGCTTTAAAAATGGATAAAGCCCAAAAAACATTGTATTCCAAGTATTGCATTGTTCCAGTGTGTAAATCAACGTCTATTAAAACTCCAGACAAAATATTGGTGGCGCAAGCAAAAATACACTTAAGAGAAGAGCATTACTTTGTTTGTGAAGACAATTTTAATGTAAGTACCTACTTCTATGCTGGTAATTTTTATTCTGAAATAGTTTGAGGTTATGTATCTATATGTCTAGGAATCAACCATAAAATCATTATGTTCTTACGACCACACATCGAAATATGGTTGGTATATATTATATAAATGAAACATAGTTTAAATCGTACTTACGATAATGCTTCAACTCCTCTTATTTCCTCTGCATTAATGCAGCTGTTTGACTTCATATATTCAAACAGCATAAATGAGTCTACTTTGGGCAAGTTATGAGTTTGTGCTTTTACAAAACCTTCGCTAGCCATATCTTTACTCACAAAATATGAAAGAATCGTCACTGAACATTAAACTAGTAAATAAAATATATTCTTCCAAAAGTTTTAAAATATCCTCGGAAATATCGAATATTTATGTCCACTTTCCACTTTATCTTGACTTTTAGAAATAAAAAAAAGCACACACAAACACGTAATGGTCTCAAAAAAACATATAATTGATATTTTCACGTCGATGAAGCAATTAATAGTTAATTAAAATACAATGTAAACACAAAACTACACAGAACCTAATGCAATACCGACCATATTGACAAAAGTAAACAAATTGTATGACATCACACGTATAATCGGTAGCGTTCGGAAATCCTCGGGTTGTGGTCGGAAAGTCGGAAAGCAAAATATGAAATATGCGTGTACTTTATTCTGCTGTCTATGCATTAGCTTGTAAGCGGGCGGACGAATTGTTCCATAACTCGGCAAAAAATTGACATTTCCCTATGATTCAAAGTTCATCACAATGGGAAGACCCGTAGCTATCATTCCATGCGACTTGCAGCTCGTACGTACTTGACAAAAATATTTTAAAAAGTTTTTTTCCACAAGATTTTGAGACTATTTCATTAATTTTGATCATATATTTTTTAAAATAGTCCGTTGCCCTAATTTTTTTTATAATGGAACCTTAAGAGGTCTTGAGAATGATCTCAGAAATTTCTTTTTAATATCTTCCTCGCGTTTTGATGAAAAATGGATTTGTTTATTCACATCTTTCAGCCGTTTTCGGAGTTCTGTACAATCTGTGGAACAAGCGCGATTCAAAGATTTATCCCCCTGTTGCTTTTCAATGCACATCATTGTACAGCTTAAAGTGTCTAGTTTTTGAATGTACTTAAGTTGCATAAGTGATTCCTGATAATTCCAGACAATGTTTTTTCATCTATTCACCACTTTAAGATTCAGTTTTCTCCAAATGAAAACAGAACTAGAACAAAGTCCGTTCCTGATATCATCAAATGATGCTGGTGCTGGAAGTAAGAGGGAATGAAACAGGGATAAGTTGTCAACTCTCCAAAGCAACCCCGAGTTTAATTGCTGTAACCAAGATGCGGTTGATTGAGATTTATATAGCGGTGGGGGGTCAAAAGTGTTTGCAGAGATATAAAATTATCGGGAATTTAATTACGCCACTTTTAATATCTTCGTGTGATTTGTTTGAATTTAATTGTTTGATGAAATGTGATGAAATTTTTTTACGATCATCTACTAATGGATATAATGAAATAACATATTTTGACAGACTATCTTTATTGAACTCATCTACATTTTTCTCGTAAAGTATAAAGAGAAGTATCCAATTTAAAGCATTTTGAAAATATCTCTGAATTTTCTTCCAAGTTTATAAAAATCCCAGTGGACCTGACGGATGTGGTTCTGTCCGAACGTTGGTTTGCCGTCTATTCTTTTGGGATCATAATGAATTTAGACAAAAGACAAATACAGTTTGATAAAAATACGAGGATGTATTGATATCTAGATAGTCTAGACCAGTTCCATGCATAAACAAAATATTGCGTTACCATAGCAACCAACAATAACTCATTAGGAGTGTCAGTGTGAAGTTGGACGTCAAAAAAGTAAAAAGATGTCCACCGAAATTGTGGAAATCGAAAAATTGGAGTATCGAGTCATTATCAAGTACCTGTATTTGAAAGGGTTAAGAGGTAAGTAGAAAACCCTTGGTGATCAATGTCCTTCGTCCTCTCCAAGACCTGAGAAGTTTCGTGTCCAAAAATCTGCTGGAAAAGTTCTTGCTTCAGTTTCTTTGGATTGCCATGGAGTATTCATGATTGATTTTTTGGATAAGGGTAGAACAATAACCGGAGATTACTATTCGACATTACTGAGAACTCTACGGGAAAAAATTAAAGAGAAAAGACGCGGAAAGCTATCCAAAGGTGTTTTGTTTTTGCAGGACAACTCCCCTGCACACAAATGTCATGTTGCCATGCAAAAAATTCGTGATTTAGGGTTTGAATTACTAGATCACCCCCCCTATTCACCAGATTTGGCTCCGTCCAACTGTCATCTCTTTTTTCTTCCAACGAGGAGGTAATAAAAGCTGTGGAGGTCTGGTTTGCAGAGCAAGAAGAAACATTTTTTATGAAAGGTCTAGAGACGTTGCAGGTTAAGAGGATAATATGTAATAAAATATTTTGATTTTGAAATTTTGTTTGGTTCTATAGTTGGAATTTTTTAATATACTTATGTACTGAAGTGTATCATATGTACACGCATATTTTCAAACATATTCGAAAACAGAGGTTGCTGTTTATCCCGGAAAAACGAGACGAGATCTTCTCACGTGAATCAATAACAGTTCTAAGTGGGTCTGTACAGCTAAAGATTTTATCCTTCAACATACCACATCCGTAGACATCCGGTGCTGCAAATTCGGGGGAATATGACGACTAGTTTAAATTAAAACCGCGGAAAATGATGCATCCTTCAAAGTTTTCTGCAGCAATGCTATCAAATTGTTGAACAGTTTGACTGGCTACTCCGTCCTGTTGAAACCACTGGTTCTCCATCCAAAGGTTCCTGGCAGGACAAAGCTTTCTGAGATCCTGGAAAAATAGCGTTACCACTATGTTTTTATAACGTTACTGGGCAACAGTTAGAGGTTTGCCATTATTAACCTCAATGAAATACGGATCAATCACACCATATCGTTACAATCTGTATCCGAATAAGAATTTGAAGGGTGGGTGACTCCACAGCACTTAGGCCACAATTGGCCCATTGTGTAAGTCTGAGGTTCAGACTTCCTTCTAGCTCGTCATCCAGCCTACTTGTTTGAAAAATTGAATAGATGAGGCTTTTACTTGATGTAGATCCATAGTA
>CAJUYI010001004.1:62070-75693 GCA_910591695.1 Galerucella pusilla | reverse complement strand
CATAGCAACGCATCGCCCATCGCGCCATAGCTGCCTGTCTGAACGTAGAGCTAGAACGTAGAGCTGCAAACATCCTCAGCCCTCCAAGATAAGCTCCTCCATCTTATCTATAGCGTGTGTAAGATTTGGATTTGTTGAGTTTCAAATAATTCAATAAATAATTATTATTTCATTCTTTGTATTGGTTATTCAATAATCATTGAATTGGATAAACGTGTTCGGGAATAAGTAGATTTTTTTTTTGTTACGTAAATTTAATTTCTTACAAGGTGTTTCCAGCTTTCCACCTTTTGCTTCTTGTTTTAATTGCTTCGTTTCGATTAAAAAGCTGATGGCGTCCAATTTAATATTCATTGCACAAACCATCTCAGTGATAGTGTATAAAATAGTTTAATTGGTACCGAATTCCACTCCCTGAGGTGGAGTGCTCTAGACTGGGGCAGTTTTAGGTTACAAATTGGCGCCCAACGTGGGGCAGTTTTAGGTTACACTCTAGCAGCCAAATATTTCTGTTGTGAAATAACCACACATTCAGGCATTATCTTTTCGAATTTCGAAGAGGCGTGTGCTATTGTCTCGGAGACCTAAATTCAATAGAGAAATATTGAAGCTTTTCAATTTAATGGGATTTATCAATCCTTAATTTTTTTTTTCATATCTGACTAGACTATAATTTTCTATTATGATTTTATGACGCTACTAGTACCTAGTTTCAAGTTTTTTCTATTTTCTCTATTGTTCAAATCACTCTAGGTACCTAGGTACAATTTAAGAAATTTTTTGTACAAGCATTTTCAGCTGAGAGCACTTCATGTGGGGTAAGAATTTTGACTAAATTAATCCCAGCGAAGAAGGTTATGTCATAATTTTTTTGGATGCAAATAAATTTTGTTTATTGATTATTTTGAGAAAGATAAAACAATTAACTGTGAATATTAGGTACCAACACCCAAAAGTATTTTGGTCACGGCTAAATTCAATTAATTAAAGTACGAATTGAGTATCCACCCACTATGTTCACCAGATTTGGCCCCCACAAATTCATAAAGCGTTACGTATTCCTTCGCGGAAAAAGTTGTTGTCTAATGGAAGTTTCTGGAAGATTTATAATGGAACTTTGTAATAAGTGTAGGTAATAAGTGTAATAACTTACTTTTTTTCATCAGATTTTTGACTAGGTACCTGAGTATTGAGCTGCTAGGAGATTATACTAAAGATATTTTTAAAATTGTACCTACCTATAGATATTTATACTTCATTGAATTGCACGTACTTTTTAACCAACCTGTATTCTATTGGAAACTTATACGTTTCTCTGTCCATATGAAAATTTAATCTTCAAACTAAAAAAAAAATGAAAAAGAATACGCTTTGTTTAGTTCTCAAACAACAGCAGCCGAAGCACCAAGACCAAAATAAACAAATTTCATATGCATCAATCTAGTAGAATTTGTACACACAGCCTAAGGGCACAGTATACGTTATGCTGGTGATAGGAATCCGGGAGAATACCCGGATTGTCCCGGAGTATCGACCGAGATGCTCTTATCTACCCACCACTGGCGTGGCATCTCTGTAGGCGTGACCATGCGCTAATAGATGCGCGTTCCAATAATAAAAACTTGCGACTTACGCTGTATTGATATCTGTTCTGTCAGGTAAAAACAAACGAGAGAGACAAAAAAAATATCCTTTTCCTTTATTGTACCGGTAGCTGTGCTTCATCCAAAATAAAAATTACAGCACAGTCGCCTCGGTGAAGTGATAAAACATGACATCCAACGACGGCTTCTGATTGGTCTTCTTAATATAAAAAAAGACTATTCAGATTCTTCTTTGCTCGATCTATATACTGTCTTGATTCGTTTTTCGTACGTATGATGTGCTAGTTAATGATATGAAGACGGTAGAATTTTTAGTGATATCGTTTCCACTTCTTCTGTCTGTCTACAATGAGATTTAAATCAGTAGCGCGAAAGTGGAAACTCTCGGATAAAGGTAGGATTTTTTTAAATTCAAAACAAATTAGGTATCACGCTTTTATTTTATAGCTTTAGGTATATAGTATATGTCACATATTAACGAGATATTATTTTTAACATTTGAACCCAATGAAGATTTTTTATAGATTAGTAATATTTAAACATTTCTTTAGACGTAAAATTAAAGTAGAGGTACCTATTTTGCTGTTTTTAACTTAATCAGAATCGATTTAAATTTCAATGTATATTCAAGTAATTTGAAAACCATTTAAAACAAATTGTAAACAGTAAACAGTCCAAATACCTTTGTTCCCATTTTAAGAATTAAAGTTATACACAAAACATTATAAGAGGTGTGCCCAAAAATCTTTTTTTTTCAACTAAGTACCTTTCAGTCATTTTTAAAATTCGATATTTTGGAAGAATCGTGGGGAAATAAATAAGTAGGTATATATACCCCCTTTTCTTAAAATACTTTGATTATAATAGCTACACTTCAAATTAAAAATACATTTTTTAGTTTACTTTGTCACTTGTCCACCAATTATTTTCGACCAGAAAAAGACAAATCCTGAATTAAGGGTATAAACTGTTTATTTATGATACAAAAAACTTTTTCTCTCACTTAATTAACGTCAATTCTATATCTGTTTGAAAATGATTGATAAAACAAATTATATATAATCTGATAAAAGAAGCAGTCGTTTATCCTCGCCACTGAAGCATCCTCTTAGGCAACGTTTATTCTAACGCCGGGTTGTCAATACAAATGATTCATAACTTGAAAAATGTATTTAAAAAAATATATTATACCTATTATAAACATTTGTAACAATCGAAAAATAGTTATTTTCAAGTGCGGAAAGTGATATTTTCCCTCACGCGACTGCAGTTGACCCAAAGCGGTCAAGAGGGAGAAAGACACTTTACGCATGAGTAAGGAACATTATTTTTTCTACGACCGTATATACAAAACGTATAGGTACCAACCCATTTTTCAAAAATTATTTTATTTCAACATACATATAGAAAACTTTAACTAAAAGCTACTAATTATTATAAATATTAATATCAACAAAACCAATTTATTGCATTCTGTGAATTACTTAAAATTGCCGGTCCAGTGGATTTATTTGGTGTTAACTGGTAAGTAGATGACGTCGATGAGGAAACTATCTAATAAGGTCAAAATTTGCATAATTTTACTTTCCCGCACTAGTGACACTTTCAAAACTAAAATGCGTGCAAGAAAATGGGTTAAAACGCACGGTCGTAGAAAATAGTACCTATATTGTGCAACTAGTGGGAAGAGTACTTTCCCCACATGTTCCACACTATACTTTTTCTACAACTGCACCTTTAGGTCAAACCCGGAACGTCATTTCTTTTCATTAAATTCTTTGTTATCTGAAACTATCTTTTCGAATTTAAAAACTTCTAATATAATCTGACAGTTTTGTGACAACTAAGAAGGTATTCAAATAGCCTCGGCTACGCTTCGCTTCGCCTCGCACCTAAAAGCAAACTTTCGCAGCTTGTAATGTAAACAACTATTCTTCTACTCGAGAAATATTCTACCGAATTACACTCGTGCATCAAAATAGACCTGATAATTTTATATTCAAGCATGTTGTCAGTTAAACTGACACTGACAAGTGTCAGTGTCATTTTTATTTTACGTTAAAAATTAGTTAACTTACATACCTATTTGTTTAACATTTTGCGAAATAGTTTAAAATATAATCACGCCGAATTACATTAGTGGTAATAATTTTTTCAGATTATTTTCACTAGATTATTACTCGTCTTTATTGTTATGAAGAAATCCCACTCGTGGACTTCGTCCACTCGTGAAATTTCTATAGCAACAAAGATAAAATTATCAAAACACTACCACCACATGTTTAATATTAATTAGGTACTGTTGAATGTTATTCATACAAACGACATAATTTATTAAATAAAAATTTTCACCGCGATCCGGATTCGAACCCATGTCCAAAATTCCGCGCTTTACCAAGTCAGAGCCATAAACAATCAGGTTTTGAAGACTTTATATATTTGATAGTATCAAGATGTTGTATAACTATTTATAAGTAGATCGTTTTATCATATTGCCAAAAGCAAAAGTGACGTTTTTAAAATTTTAATGCTAATTGCAAGAATTTAAATAACTGTACTGGTGTTTGATTGATATTACTAGAAAATTTAATATGGAAAGTGTATCTGACAGTGAATTGAATACTTATTGAATATAGGTATAATTATTTGTTTAATAACATATGAAGTACCTATTAAGCTTTATACACTGTGGGCCGAAATAAAGGAGTACATTTTTTAATTGAAAATATTTTTTTTGTTTTTTTGGGCGATTTATTTTCTTTTTGCAGGACTAATAACCTAACATGTCCTCAACATGACTGTAAATTTGGAAGCAAAAATAATGTACAGGGTCAGACTTATAAAAAGAATTATATAACAGTGCATTTGAACTCGTTGCAAATGAAAACTGTCTTAGCTAAAATTGTACTATACTAATATGCTTTTCGGTAGATAAACTATCCAGAACACTTCAGTAAAAAGGAAATTTTCCGAAATTACCGGACTCGCGAAATACCATTTTAACAAATAACACATTTATGAAAACAGCTTAGTAACTTAGAGTAAAATATTATGAATGTGGCCACCATTATTGTTTACCATTTCTTGAAGTCGCCTGCGCCATAAATTGATAACCCCATTTATTGCACCCTGTTCAAAATTGTTGTCCGTCATACAAATTTTGTTCGAAAAATTCCCCAAATTGAATAATCAACCGGATTCAATTCTGGGCTGTTAGATGGCCACATTCATAATATTTTTCTCTAAGTTTTAAAGTTACTAAACTGTTTTTATAAATGTGTTATTTGTTAAAATGTTATTTAATAAGAAAATGGTATTCCGCTCATTTGCAACGAGCTCAAATGCACTGTTATATAATTTTTTTGTCCGACCCTGTATATTATTTTTGCTTTCAAATTCACGGTCATGCTGAGGACATGTTAGGTTATTAGACCTGCAAAAAGAAAATAAATCGCCCAAAAAACAAAAAAAATATTTTCAATTAAAAAATGTAGGTACTCCTTTATTTCGGCCCACAGTGTATATGTTATAAGCTATAGTGTTTTAGTTTGACAAAAAAATTTATACCTAAACAGGTAATTCATAGTCGTGAACAAAATATAGTATTCTACTCGAATTATAATGGCTATTATAACATGCTTGTTGAATAGCGTCGATGTTCACATTTTAAGACTTCCGCCTTATCACTATAGAAACGGTGTGAAGTGAAGTAAAACGATACGTGTCTATTAAAAACTAAAGTTTCAAACCAAACGACGTAAGAGAACATTGGTTTACGAAAAAGTACGGGGCAATGGGTAAGTTACGTCAACTATGTAATAAAAATAGAGAACAATTTTTGGAATGTAGATAACATGCAAGATGTCATCATTGATAGACAATGATGACATTGAACCAATTATAATATCAATAAATGATTACTCTGAAAATGGATGAGATTATGAAAATGTTATCCAAGTGTTATTGGACTGTTTAAAATTAAAATGTATAATAAGTTTCACGCCAAATGATATTGGCTAAATGATTTGATTATCATAAAACCAATTAGATCCTTAAGCTGTAAAACCAGAGAATGCCTACCATAAATTTGAAAGGACCGGATTGTATTATAATAATATCTAGGTAACATATTTATACATAGGTATATGGAACCCGATGAAGAATAAATTTAGTTATTTTTTTTTCTGTTGTTTAACGTCGGTCTATTTCTGCGACTGAGGCTAATCATCGACGCCGGGAGCACTCTACCCCTAACCGGAAATTTTGGCGAACCCACTAGTGTTCCAACCAGTGGTAGCGTTCTTTAACGAGCCCAACATCCATGGACTCGGGACGGCATATCTACATTATACCTCGTGCTCATTGGTATAATGCCTGCCAGCTGTGATATGCTACTCACCCTAGTAGTCTAAAGTGCACCCTAGTAGTCTAAAGTGTTTCGCTGCAGGCTGTACGGGCCCTATACGATGGTTTTCCCTGTCATGGTAACCAAGAATAAATTTGAAATACTTGAAATATAAGGTAATGTCCTTCGCATCACAAAAATATCTTGAACTCTGTACCAAATATAGAATAGTATTGTACAAATTCAATAAATTACTCGTATATTACCCATATTATGCAAAACATAATTTAAATTTCTTGAGTCCGACCCTGTAGCACATTTGCATTTTTTACTTGATGATTTTCTACACAATGGGATTAAGCCAGGTAGTATATTGCAGTTGATAAGCCAATACCATTTAGCGTGAAACTTGTATTACTAACCACCATTATTCAATGCATAAAGAAATCTCAACTTTGAAACAATAAAAATTTACGCTTACTTATTTACTCTATAGTCTATCTCTATACTGTAAGAGATTGGGGTGAGAGTAAGTTTTGCAAATATTTTTTATTCTAATTATTATGAAGCTTTATGATTTTTTACGTTTTTTATACTAACGTTTTCACTTATAATGTGAGTTATAACTAAAAATTTTCTTTCATGAAATGTTGAACTATTTTCTCATATAATATTCGAAACCATTAAAAAATTTGGGGGGTTTTTTTGGTTTTTGATTTTTTCTTGGTGCGTGCGCAGATGAACAGTGCTTGCCCATTTTGGACACGCCTCACTCATCCACACACACGGTTTTTTTTTTTTTTGGTTTGCCTGTGAGTGCATATGTGTCCACACGCACCTATTTGCATGGGTTTTGTGTTTTTTTTTGGTGGGGTTTTTCTTGTTGTTTTGCTTCCTATGGGTGGTCCTCAAGTTGTTTCCTAGGTCTTTTTTTGTGTCTTCTGCCGTGTAGCTCGTCAGGTCTCTCAGCTCTGTGTTCGGATGAGATCTAAGCTCTTCAAATAGCTTTCTGGCTCTTGCGTCCATTATCTCTAGTACCTTCTGCGGTTTTAGGTCGTCGTATATATCTTCGTTTCTTACTTTCCAGGGAGCGTCCAGAGCCTGCCTGATCGAGATGTTTTGTTGTGCCAGTAATTTTTCCTATTTGTTTTGCTTGTATGTCCCCATGCAACAGATGCGTATGTTAATATCGGTATTATGATGCTCCTTATGAATCGTAATTTTGTCTTCAAGTCCAGTTTACTTTTTCTGCCGAGTAATCCGCTTAGCCTCACCCTTGGCTGTTTAGTTTTAGCTACCACTGCGTTTATGTGTTCGTTGAATGTCAATCCCTTGTCGAGTATCACTCCTAGATACTTGGCCTTGTCCGTCCAAGGGACTTCTTCTCCGTCTATTTCGATGTTTTTTTCAGGACTGTGTCTTCTTTTCTTCTTCTGGGTTTTTTCTCCGTTGATTTGGATTTTCCACGTGGTGCACCATTCCTCTATAGCGTTTGTTGCTGTTTGCAGTCTTCTCGTGATGTTTTTCGGTTTTCTACATCTTGTCGCTATTGCTGTATCGTCCGCGTACATTGCTATCATGGTGTTTTCTGTCTTCGGTATGTCTGCCGTGTATATAGTATACAGCAGGGGTGATAGTATCGCTCCCTGCGGTACTCCAGCTTCCATTTTTCCATTTTCTCACTTGGCTTGTCCTACTTTCACGTGGAAATTCCTTTCTTTGAGGTAGCTGTAAAGGAGTCTTAATAGGGGTTTGGTATATCCCTGTTCATTCATTTTATACATCAATCCTTCATGCCAAACTCTATCGAAGGCCTTACTGATATCTAAGAATATTGCTCCTGCAGATTATTTCTGGTTAAATCCTTGAGTGGTGTATTCTACCAGTCTCAGGGTTTGTTGTTTGGTACTATGTTCTTCTCTAAATCCGAACTGCTCTTCTGGTATCACGTTCAGTTCTCTTGTTTGAGTCTTAAGAATCCTTAGAATGACTCTTTCGACTATTTTGCTCATTGACGGTAATAAGCTTATTGGGATGTAATTTTGTGGGAAAGTCGGACATTTTCCCATTTTTTTAATCATGATTACTTCGGCTTTTTTCCATCTTTCTGGGAAGTACTTCATCCTTAGTATCGCGTTGATTATGTTGTTGAGGTGCATTACTCCTTTTATCGGCATGTTTTTCAGAGCCCTGTTGGTGTCCCGTCTACTCCTGGCGCCTTCCTGGCTGACATAAATCTCAGTATTTCTTTTGTCTCTTGTGGTGTCGAAAATCCAAGTATGTCCTGGTTCTCCTCCTGGTCTTCTACGAGTTCTTCTACGGTTTCTTCTACCCTGTCAGAGAAGTCCATATCTACGTCTGGGTGTTCGTTGAGCATAAACTGTAATTCCAAGTTGTTTTAAGTACTTCCGCTTTTTCCTCTTCGTCGTATGCCATAATGTTTGCTCCGTGCAGAGGTGGCATTAGTTTGTTGGGCTCTCTTAGAAGTTTTGCGATTTTCCACAGGCCTGGTTTTTGTGGGTCTAGTTCGTTTATCTTCCTGCTCCATGTGTCGCTGTTGTGTTGTTTCAGTTTTTCTTCCACTTCCATTTTGAGCATTCTGGCTCTTATTTTGTCTTCTCGGCTCTGTGTTCTACGGGCAATCCTTAGGGCTCTGTTTCTTTCCTTTGGGGTCTTTTCTAATATCGAGAGATTACGGTAGTCAGTGACGTGGGCAGATAATCAAATAAATGTTTTGAATAAATCTGAGCAGTGAAATTTGATTGAGATTTATTGACTGCTCCGCCGGTTTTATGAATAAACTATAGGTTTGATCAGAAGAGACACTTTAAATGGCTGCTTGAAATAATTCCTTCATTTTCAATAATACCGCTGGAGAAAGACATATTCAATAGAAAACATATAAATTCAATTGTCTAAGATTTCGTGAATCATCCTTTTTACCTTTTCTTTGATACATATTGTGTTAAATGAAATCATTGTTAAAAATAATGAGAAGATAATGAACAATAGCTTATTAAAGTGTTTATACTTCTCGGTTATACACAATCACACATACTTTACCGTTCACACACACACACACATTTATAGATTTTGAAAAGTTGAACAACAACGTTTCCATTTTTAAGATGACAGCAATAAAACTAACAATTGCGATAAAGTTTCACCAATAAAGTGATGTATCACGATTACTGTTTGTTTGTAGGAGCTCTCCAATAAAAATTAAGAATATCACGTAAATATTCATTGTCAATCCACAATAAGCCCAGGAGGCTGAGGTGGTACCGGCGAAAGGACGGCTCCGAAGGGAAAAAAAAAAAAATATTCATTGTCGATGACTGACACTTGAGGATTATGTCTTGTTTTAAAATTAATATTAATCTTGATTTACAAGGATTTGTTTAGGTTAGGGAAAACGAAGCAATGTGCACCACTTAAGAAATAACTTGGGTCAAACATAACTTATTAGTATACTGATCAGGTATATCTTATGAATACATAAATTGGAAGATTAATCATCATTTTTGATAAAAGTAAAATAGGCTCCCAGGAAAGGGGTTATGAGATCCACCAGGATTAAATAGGAATTCAGCTTTTTCATTTCCTTTTTGTTTCACTTTAATATTTTTACTCTTTCCGTTCGGTGCTTTATGTTCTTACGTGAGACGTTTCTTTTACTTTTTTTCTGGTACAGTTTATTTACGAATGTTTTTCATGTGTTCAATTTCGGATCTCTTGATGGTTCTCTAGATGTAGGTACCTGCGAATAGAGAATTTAGATGTTCAGTTAATCAGAGGATGCAGATGGATAATCTTCTTGGAAACATAAATTATTATTATCCCTTTCAGGCGATTTAATTTCGTTGACAGAAGACAGTCAAAGTGCTCTGATTATGTTGATTGTTTTCATGAGGATCTAACAGAGTCATCCACTAACGACAGAATAGATCTCGACGCTAAATATATTAGTATCTATTGAATGGGCTTATGCCAGTTGTGCAGAAACCTCTTCTGGCCTCATCCATTGAAGCTAATTTACTGTATGCTTCCTGAAACAAACCAGCTATGTCATATGACACTTTTTTAGAGTACTAAAAAATATTACATCTAAGAACTGCAAACTATGGGAGGAGTGTAGCGGTATAGACAACATTGTGATGTAGTTCAAAACTATTATGATTGTCTAAAATAAGTTATATATTGTTACCCTCACATGGTTTTACAAATGTCTTGAAATGTTCTTACTGAAAAAATACACTTTCCTTCATCCATTTTCTTGACAGTCATAAATTTCACTCTCTCTTCTGTCTGTTTATGCAAAAACTTTTCTTGGTTGTTGAACTGCCAAGACTCCTGTCTCATCCCTATCAATTATTTAACGTGATTCATATATTTATTTCCTATCAAAATTTTTGTAAAATAATTCTACTTTGTCAAGACTGACATTTTTATTTCTTCTCAAAAATCCTTCAAGCTAATCTGGACCCGCACACTTGCTTTCCTTTAACTGTCCAGTACACTCGTATGTAATTTTTTTCAATTTCTAATCCGTAAAAAATATTCGTCATATGTATTAGGCGATCAATCAGCCAAAGTTTGTTCTTAAAAGCAGGAGACAATACTGGTTTTCTTCCAAAACGAGGATGGGTCTGTTCTGATCTGTGATACCTCTTTTGCGGAGTATTATACAAAATGTTCAACTGTTAGAATACTTTTTGCAGAGAAATTCCATCCACCATTGAATCTTTTAACCCACGATCTAGTACATCTTAGCTCTATTTACACTTCTCAGTAATTCTGTCCCGTTTTTTTCGAGGCATCTGGAAAAAATAATAAAAAGGGGTAATGAGAGCCAAATACTCATTTTCATATAATCCATATAATTCACAGAATACAAATTATACATAAAATCAGTTATATACATAAATTGATCTTTTTATACAGGGTGTTTCATTGGGAGAGGGCATTGAATAGATTTCATTTCAAGCTAAATAATAAAAAAAACCTCTCCGATACCATTTTCAACCTCCAAAACGTGCATAAATTATTACTTTGACAGTAAATTTTTGGTAGTAAAATTGTCTGCGGAAAAATAAAAAGGAGATAGAAATTTCGATTTTTTATGCTCTTTCCAATTATAAAAAGCAATTTAAAAAAAATCAATATACAGGGTGTTGTTTTTAGGAAAGACGAGTTTTGAAATTTTTTGTTAAACCGGACCTGCATTATCTTTTTGAAGATGCTTTTGATGGAGTTTTTAGGTAATGGTTATCACGTGTGTACCAAATTTCGAAATAATATACCTACAGGGTAACTCGGAAGTTATGAGGTTCAAAAGAAATAGGATAAATTTATTAAACACTCTGTATCTCGGATATAAAGTGCAGAATAAACATTGGATGTAGGTTTTTGGTAGCACCAAAGTGATCCCCATCTACAGTTAAAGTTAGGCCCTTTCCCAATGAAACCCTGTATAATTTCATAATGATAAATACAAGTTAAAACAGGTAGTTCTCACAATTTGTCCTTGAAGATTGTTGAAAATTATACCAATTGGCCAGGAAAACCGACGTGTGGTCCACCAAATGTCAACTATCAACGCCAATTGGCTAAGCTGATTCGATGTAGACACGACCGTTGGCACGTGCCAATAAGCCAGCTGTGTGCCAATGGAAATTGTCGGCCTCCTTCAACGGAAGCCAACCTTACCGGAAAACCAATCATACGAACACCAAAAATAGGGGGGAAAGTATTGTTTAGCAGACCAAGGGCGGGAGCAAGTACTGAGGATCATGGTACTGCCAAAATAGTGACTTTCACTGGGAACTGGGATACTGTTAGTCAGTCGATTACGAAATTTGCGAATAAAACTTTTAAGCCACGTGAACGTTGAGATCATCAATCTCCTTGGCAACACAAACAACAGGAGAAGAATCCAGGGGAAAATGGCATGATTTAGTTGGTTAAATGTTAGTTTAAGGCATGACAAAAGACTAGGTAGCAAATTTTTTCATCGACCTTTACAAAATGATATTTTACGTACCAATTTCCGAATGAAAAATCCAATATTTTTGAAAGCTAGTTAATATATCCAAATTTCTGAAACTTGGGTACTCCAACCGAGTCGTAGGGTACAAAGAGAAAACATCTAGAGTATTTAGTCGAGATAAAATAAGCAGATTTCTTCGTAATGCCCCACATGACCCCACATGCCCCACCTACAAGAATAGTCTATTTTTCATTCGGAAGTAAGTGATTTTTTGTAAAGGTCGACTAAAAAATGGCGAAAAACTGTCTAGTGTCACGCCTGCTTGCATTAGCTTACAGACTTAACTATAATAGACAGTTTTTCGTTTTTTGTACAGAAATCACTGTTTTTGTGAAGAAGATGACTTGTTGAAACGTACGTTATACAGTGCTATTCAAAAGTCCCCTCCCCCCCTCGTATCTTTTGAACGGCTACACTTACATTAATAAAATTTGGAGGGTGAAAATAAAGTGTTGTAAATTTCTCTACGAATGGTAACAGGTGACGTAATAGTAATAGATGACGTCACAGTGTCACAATAATTTTAAATAGAACCTTATGGCAAGTGATATCTCGTTTGAAAGGCATTGGTATTAGCTACATATCCATATCAATTTTGTTTGGGTTTAAACTAATTTTGACGGATAAATTAAATAAATACCAAAATCATTATTTCACATTTAAATATTGAAGATTTTTCAGTCCGCCTCTGGTTAGTTGTCAAAAAAATTGACGTTTTTAATTTAATAGTATTTTTGTTGCTTTGCAAAGTTTTTCTAAATAGCTTAAATATTTAATTTTATTATTGTTTAACGAGACCTTTAAGAGTTTACATAGGCAAAATGGTACGTACTCAAGCCGACAAAGTAGCAGCTATCTTAATAATTGGTGAATCTAGAAAGAATCTCCATGAAGCGGAAGGTTTATTTAATGAGAGATACCCAGATCGCCCTATCTCGAGAACTTATTTGAGGGAGCTACTTCACAAGTTTGAAGCAACAGGTAGTGTTCAAGATGCCAAACGATCTAGTCGACCAACATTTAGTGATGATAAAAAAATTGATATAGTTGCTGAAATGGTGGTAAACCCTACTTCCTCTTCAACTAAAGTTGCCTCTATCTGTGAAGTAAGTAAAAGTAAAGTATAGAGAGTGTTGGCTAAAAATAAATTTCATCCATACAAGTTAAAAATGGTGCACCACCTTTCGGATGACGACCCCGACAGAATACTCGAATTTTGTGAATATATGACAAATAAAATCAGTCAAAACCCACATTAGAGGAAAGTTGCATTGATCGTACCAATTCTCGTCTTTCAATTTATGTAGCTCACATACTGATAGTTGTTATGCCCAAAATTATTGTATAGTTAAATCCATTCTTCCACCACCTTATAAATTTTTTTAAATGTGATACAAGTTCATTTAGTACCTGAAAACAATAAATTACTAAAGCCCTGCAAGTAGTACAATGAAAAAAACTAGTTGCCTTTATCGTACCAGGGGGCTCCTGGATGGTGAGCCTTGAATCCATAATACCATTTTTTCCCCGCTAATTGGGTTTGCTTATTAAAATTATGGGGTATATGGTTTTGTTCAGCTATCTGGAATGGTAATTTCCTCACATCAGTTATTGTCAATACAAAC
>CAJUYI010001004.1:11626-39747 GCA_910591695.1 Galerucella pusilla | reverse complement strand
AAAAAACCGCATTCCGATCCGTCTTTAGGGAAAAAATTCCGAACTTTTTTGCTTTATCCGCTCGACTATAAGGGCAACAAATAGGCGTGATTGGAGGAAAATTGTATTGAAAATCATAAAAGCCGACGTTGGTATTTTCAGAACTGACCCTGTAAATTATCTGTTTTTTATTAAATGTTCTAAGCTGTATCTAAAGGAAAAAAATTCTACTTCTATTTCGATTAATATAGACCATATTATTTCGTGACACACTCGTTGTTCTTTGTCTTGGTCTTATCTGCTAACGTATCTAAGCCGAGGAGAATTTTTTCTTTCCCCTTATAAGCGAGATTCTAACAGAAACAGGGGTAAGCACTAAATCACCGGACATGCAAGTGGACAGTCTTATCGGTGACATAAAGGACAATATGGCGTAACTCGCGTGCGATAGCTAGATTGCGTGTCGTCTTGGATTTTCCTCCAAAAACCTTTTGCGAAAGCTCGACCGTTATGCTTTTCATGCCGCGTCGCATGAAGAACCACGGACTAATGTGTGTTTTATGACGACCAGCGTTCGTCCTTTTCAGTATTCAATTTCTCGGATTGGGGTCGTGGCGTTTTTAATGAAAAATCACAGCTAAGCAAATTATAATGTGGCTTTGTGCTTACAAGGCCTCAAACTGGAAGTATATGTACGGTAATCGATTTTGGTGCTGCCTTAAATTATACATGAAATCCTAAGATCAATTTTCATTGTATCAAGAAATAGTTATTTTCCTAACTAGTGCGGAAAGTGATACTTTCTACTACGACCGTATATACAAAAAAGTATACCAACCCATTTTTCAAAAAATATTTCATTTCAACATACTTATACAAAACTTAACCAAAAACTATTAATTATTATAAATATTAAATCACAATTTGTTGCATTCTGTAAGTTATTTAAAATTGCCGGTCCAGTGGAGTTATTTGCTGTTAACTGGTAATTAGATGACGTCGATGAGGATGACATCGGTTGCAGGTCACATAAGATGACGATGAAGGTGACGGCAACGGTTTCAAGTCATTTGTAGATGAAATAATTTTATTTGATATAATTTTCTTATATCAAACCCGGGTGTTTGATAGTTGTTTTGTGACACTAATTTAAAGAATGTAAGGGGCTATATCAAAATATCTTCATTATTTTATATTTTCAAAAAATTAAAAATGCAACAAAAAGCTAGAAAAGATGTAGATTTTATTTGATGGACTATTTCGTAAATATTTATTTACCTGTTGTAACAATAGTTATAACTAACGAAGTAAAAAACTATCTAATAAGGTCAAAATTTGGATAATTTTATTTTCTCGCACTAGTGCGGAAAAGTGACACTTTCAAAACTAAAATGCGTGCGGGAAAGTGGGTTAAAACGCACGGTCGTAAAAAAAGAATTTTTTGTTCCTTTTACCATACAGAATTCACCCTCAGATGAATGAATGTTACTCTGATGCAAAAACAGATTTTAAAACACTAAAAAAAAAGGGGAAGCAAAAATTAGCTAGAAAATTGGGTTAGGATAATAGAGGAAAAAAGTTTTCTCTGAGACCTAAGACATCTTTATTGTCCTTTTCCATCTACTCATTTCCTGAGGAAAGGCTCAGAGACTATAAGTCTATTTCAGAAAGGTATAGAGTAATAAATTGGGGGATTACTTAGGTAGTGGATTATACAGTTACGTTTTGCGTTTAACAGGTACCGCTTAACCTTCTATTAGTGTCTCTGCCTAATAGGGTTCAAGCATAAATTTTGCTATTGGTGGGAATTGACGCTTTATCAGGTCTCCTAACACCAGGCATGCCTATTTTTTCAAAAAAATATAAACTTTACTTTTAAAACGACTTTAAAAATAATAAAATTTGAAAGTCCGCCAAAACGCGCTTTACGTCATAAAGATGGCTACCCCATGGAGTGACGTTATTTGTTTACGTTCTTATTCGTGTATCACGCTCTGAGTTCTTGTGACCTAACTAGTTTCTGAAATCTTTAAAAATTTATAAAGCCGAGAAAAAAACTTTGTATTCCAAGTATTGCATTGTTCCAGTGTGTAAATCAACGTCTATTAAAACTCCAGACAAAATATTTGTTACTTTACCTGGTGGCGCAAGCAAAAATACACTTAAGTGAAGGGCATTATGGTTGCAAGCTATGCGTCGAAACAAAAACGATTTTCGACAAATACTACTACTTTTGTTTGTGAAGACCATTTTAATGTAACTACTTCTATGCTTGTAAATTTTATTCTTAAATAGTTTGAGGTTATGTACCTATATGTCTAGGAATCATTTCCGTACGACCACACATCGAAATATGGTTGGTATATATTTTATAAATAAAACATAGTTTAAATCGTACTTACGATAATGCTTTAACTCCTCTTATTTCATCTGCATTAAAGCAGCTGTTTGACTTCATAAATTCAAGCAGCATAAATGAGTCTACTTTGGGCAAGTTATCAGTTTGTGCTTCTACAAAACCTTCGCTAGCCATATCTTTACTCACAAAATATGAAAGAATCGTCACTTAACACTGAACTAGTAAATAAAATATATTCTTCTGAAAGTTTTAAGATATCCTCGGACATATCGACTTTTAAAAATAAAAAAAAGCACACACAAACACGTAATGGTCTCAAACAAACATATAAATGATATTTTTACTTCGATGAAGCAATTAATAGTTAATTAAAATACAATATAAACACACAACTACACATAAACCTAATGCAATACCGGCCATATTGACATAAGTAAACACAAGAGATATGACATCACACGTATCATCGGTAGTGGAGGAAGAAGAATGCAGATTTTGTGGAATGGAAGAAGAAACCTCCATCCACATACTTTCCAACTGCACAGCACTCCAGAATCCTAGAGTACAGCACCTGGGAGATTACTGGATATAAGAGGAACATTTGCCTAAGTTGAAGCCTGCAGACATCCTAAAATTCCTCCGGGAAACAGGACTAAAGGAACTACTAGTTTCTGAGACTCTCCTCAGAAACTGAGTAGAAGTAAGGGGGCACAATAGATCTTTTAGGTCTCAGTGAATGTCACCCCAAAAATCACACATACATACATCGGTACCGTTCGGAAATCCTCGGGTTGTGGTCGGAAAGTGCATTGAAATTTGAATTTTATTTTAAAATTTGGGAGTAATTTCCAATGGAAACTGGTTTATACTTTTTCTTCGTACCTATCAATAAAGTAATCTCTCATCCGTCACAATGTGACTGTCATATAAACTTTTTTGCTTAATTTATAATGAATACTGTCTATGTCGGACTTTCCTTATATTATTTTCTTTTACAATTACGTGAATTTTCCAAAAATAATTATATCTAAGAGATTCCTATTATTTCATTTTCGTTTAATGAAATTTTTCGCAAATGACACAAAGAGTAAAAGTTAATTCGCTTATTAGTTATTGAGGCAAGTTATGGGCCGTATCTTTAGCAGAATTTAATTAGAGTTAATTAAGTGAGTGAAGTCTCGGTAATTGTTCCGAGTTATTGAAGGCGTTCGGATATCCCAAGTTGGCACCACTTGTCTCCTCAATCTTTAGGGGTCGTTCTTTATTTAACTACACCCCGTCATTACTTTCTAATTGTATACTAAAGCCGGTCTTAAATTTGTGAAATTTTAATTTCAACTTTATCTTCGCTATCGCTAACGTTGCCTTACTTTGGTATATTCTAGGATTATATAGCTGAATTGCTAATTTACAATTCAATTTATTATTCAAATGTTGCTGGTATATTATGCGTAACGAAAACTTACGATATTTATACAGTGTGCAACAGCCAATTGAACTACTTTCATTATACAGGGTGTTTCATTGGGAAAGGGCCTAACTTCAACTGTAGATGGGGATCACTTTGATGCTTCCAACAACCTATATTCAATGTGTCTTCTGCATTTAATAACCGAGATACAGGGTGTTTTATAAATTTATCCTATTTTTTTCGATAACTCCCGAGTTACCCTGTATATAATTTTGAGATTTGGTACACGTGATAACCATTACCTAAAAACTCCATCAAAAGCATCTTCAAAAAGATAATGCAGGTCCGGCTTATTGAAAAATTTCAAAACTCGTCTTTCCTCAAAACAACACCCTGTATATAGATTTTTTTTCAATTTTTCTTCATAATTGGAAAGAGTATAAAAAATGGAATCTACCATTTCCTTTTTATTTTTCCGCAGACAATTGTACTACCAAAAATTTACCGTCAAAGTAATAATTTATGCACGTTTTGGGGGTTAACAATGGTATCGGAGAGGTTTATTTTTTATTTTTTAGCTTGAAATGAAATCTACACTAGGAATAACAAGAGTAAAATACGAGAATAGTATATTATTAAACGAGCAATTTATGATAGCCATAATTCACGATGGGTGACGTTTGCGTCACGAGCCGCAGGCAAGGGGCGCAAGTCACCCAAGTGAATTATGGCCATAAATTGCGAGTAGAATACTATACTTTGTCCACGACACTTAATTTATTTATTAATAAATAAAAGTCAGTAGCAATTTGGCATATTACTAACCTCAAAATGTTGTGGCAGCTACTTCAAATAATTTGACATATATAGAGATGGGCGATACTGTAGAAAGTATCAATACAACGTACCGTTATAAATATATTGTTTTAAAATACTTAATATCAGAAAATATCGTTATGAAAAGTATCAATTAATACTGAAAATTACAATATTTTATAGATACGATATATGTCAGAAACAAAATTCCTGAACAAAATACACAGATTTAATAGTTTATTCCATATTGTACCCCCATCTCTAGTCGTGAATTATGAACCATAATACACTACAGTGTATTATGAACCATAATTCACGACAGTTGATATATGGGTACCATATACCTTTATTTAGGAGGTAAAATATTGACTTATTATTAGGTGGTCGTGAACAAATAAATTTATAATTCAAAAAACGGAGATATTTATTGATTTTATTAATTGACCTGAAACAAAGTTTTCGTCACTACTGAACGGGATATTTGTGCATTCGGATGAACAATGTTGAAAAGGTCACAAACTTCTTGATGTCCTTTTCCTCTCTTCATACCCAATCATCATTAATATTTCTTTCTCTTTCACTTAATTCGGCCATTTTACGTTCAAAATAAAACAATACAATCTTTTTACGTTCAAATTCAAACACTAATAACTTATTTTGACAACTACTGTCACTTCTACAATGAATTTCATGGACTACTATACCTCATTTAAAAACCAGGAGGAGTGATTTGAATTTAAGTTGGCAATTCTGTAGACCTCTGATTGGTCAGATTCAGCCCAGTTTCACACAACATTTTTTAATATTGAAATCAGCTGATAGTTTTCATTTTTGATAGTTCTGACAGATAAATAAATAAATATTGGATGAAAAACCAAAAATATTCTCAAGCAGTGGGTACATTATTACTTTACATTTTTTTGAAAGTAGTAAAGTCGGTTTAGCGAATATTAAGGGAATACTGAAGTAGAGGAGCATTATATAGTGCAGAAAATATTGGTGGAATACCAGGACTTTTGAAAAATTGTGATGAGTTAATAAAAAATGTCGTACGAAGAACAAAAATGTTATATGTGCTAGACAAAATTTTGCAAGCTTCAAAGAAACGTTCAGACTTTCTTGAAACAAATTAAATTCATCTGTGGCACCTTTTGACGAGTCAAATGTAGGTACTATTTATTTGTTATATACATATTTGGGAAAAAATCGTCAAGGTTCATCGGAAGAACATGCCATGGAAGATATAAAACAATATAGAAAAGAATGGATTTGGTAGAAAATACATTATTGGTTTTTGAAGTTAAAAAGAAGGAAGAAGGTATCTCAGAAGTATTTGAAAAGTGTTTTGTTACACTTAATCCGGCAACATAAAGATAACTGTTGGAAATGTTTAAATTAATACTGCATATTGCTCTACAATGCTATTAATTTTGTAGTATTGTTATTGCCAGAACATATTATGAATTGTCACATTCTTTTCAATTTAATTGTAATAAATATAATCGAAGTAACTTGACTATCTGTAATTCTCCACCATCAACAATGACCATAATTTGTTTGTTGTCGATGTGAATCTGAATCTTCTTATGTTTGAATAAGAAACGAAACTGGAAAAAGTCTTACATTTTGTTTAATGCGTAGGTACATCTGAAAGATATACTGCAGATCAGAGGAGAAATCGACTTATGACTAATGTCTTTGCTATCAAGGCATATTTAATATATTTGGAACACGACTGTTGACTACGTTTTTGGAACACACCCTTTAGTAACTAATCTGGTAACTTTTAGTGGTGTGAGTTATGCTTTTCAAATTACTCCTCCTGGTTTTTAAATGAACTACAGCTACCATCAAATTTTTCCTTTCCTTAGTTACTTTTCTGTTAATATCTCGGTAGGTATTGGAATAAAAAATATCGACAACAGTAGCTGGAACGCTACCGAAACGTTGAAATAAAGAATTTAAAAATATTGTGGTTTAATTTCCCAAGAAATAAAAAAGAAAAGAATGAATAATATACCACAAGGAACATACAGAAGATATTCCAATTCTTCTCTCCTATAGAGTGAGAAATTGAGAACACACTACTAATATGTAAATTCTTTCTCGAAGCGGAGCATGTGAACAGGAAAGGGATACGCAACGTATGTCCATTGCTCATCGCATGTTTCAATTTAATAGCGAGTAGTAAAAATAAGCTTCATTTTTCCTGTGAACCATGAACCAATGAGGTTTGAAATTTGATTTTGTGTTGAGAGGTTTACTTCACACACCTTGGATCCATATAAAGTGCATTCAAATTTGAATGCATTTTTTCCCGGACATTTTTTTTCCTGGACAATTTTTTTGCTGGAAGAATTTACATGAAGTAGCTTTCCATGAAGTAGCTTTCTATGAACTGACTCTCCATGAATTAACTTCAAGTACCTAGGACCTGTCCGAAGAAATCTTCTCGTCCACCAGAAAAAAAGGGAAGTAGAACAACGTGATTGCTTCAACAACACCACAACAATGTGATATTTGTTTGTTTTAAAGTCATTATACAACTTGTAAATTTAAAAACGTTGTTCATATTACTACCCTTCCAGCATTTCCAGGTTTGTTGTTAGAGAGTTGTGAGGTGAAGAACAAGTCGACTAATATTATTCAGGGTGGCGCCCACTTACCTTTCTTAATTAACTTTAATTACATTCCTTAACTTGATTTATTAACTTATTAAATTCATTTGGTTCCTTAACTTCATCTATCATCTCATTAACTTCAATATAACTTCAATAACTTAAATTAAGTAGGATTACCCGCTAACCGGTAAGACTCCCTGAACTGATATTAGTTTGGTCTCCGAATTCACACCTGAGGTGCTCTTCACATTGAGTCGCCGTTGCAATTTATCTTGCATTATTATTTTAAATAAATAATAGGAAACATTATTCAAAAATTACTTGCTTACACTTTCCGATCTTAAATTTAGGAGATCTTTTTTTCCTCCTGGCTTGTTTGAACGCATGCATCAATCCATTTACATATACAAATAATCTCCCACAACAATTTTTTATGTAACTTTGGAAACTCTCTGAAATTTCTTCTTGAGTGTTAACTGTTACATGTATGTATGTGAAAAATAACCAAACCGACCCTGTTATTTCTGATTCAATCCAAATAAAAAGAACTCATGCACCGGTAGTGTTATCAAGCGAACAATTCTAAAGCAATCGTCCTCATCTTTCTTAAGTTTCTACATATTTCCGCTGTGATATAAAGTGATTAATTTTATGTATGCTTTCGTATTATTTTTCAAAACTCATTTACTTGTCTCTACGTAACATCTCTCAAAGAACATCCTGTCTTATGTTTGGATCATCTCTTTTATTTTGTTTTGTCCATAGACACAAGAAAAAGAGAGCGTAGTTGGTGGCATTTTTCATCTCGAAAAAGGTAAAAGGTGATCGGGCGGATACCGCTTGGTATAGGTACTTCTTGAATATTTATCATTTATTCACGACACTAGTGTCCGTAAATGAATTAAATTTGTAGCTTATATTATTTACTGATTGTTCGAATATTTCATACAGTGGAAAATATTCAATTCCCCTTCTTGTGACAGTTATAACCAAAACGTTTTAAAAGAGAATCTGGAGGTAGAGGTATATTTAAAAAATATATCAACATTACTTAATCATTCTGCAAAAGGTAGTTGTATTTAAATTTTTTCCAAAAAATTAACAAAACAAAAAGGAACGAGCTATGTTGCTTTTGTACAGGAATTCACAAGATAACACTGCAGAAATTATGGATAATATAAAAAATATAATTAGACGTCGAAATAATTGAGGTCTAATAGAAGACTTTAATAAGGGGCGCTATTCTTCTAGAAATTTTCAACATACATTAGGCAAAATTAACGTTCAAAATCGGCGTTGACAAGTTAAAATATTCAAATATGTATATAGTATATTTTGAGATCCAAAATATAATAAAGTATTGAAATATGTTATTTAAAATCATTTGTGCATAGTTTTAATACATTTCTAATAGTTTTTCGTATTTTTTTTCATTCAATGAAATAAACATATAATACACTTGACAATTATATCAAAACCTTACCGCTTAATAAGGTTTCGTTTATTTCGACGCAAATAACGGAGTATGTTATCGCTTATTAAGGTGATCGGTTATTTTTTTACTATTGCGCATGAGCAAAATAACCGATAACGTATGACGACGATCAAATAAGTGGCTTAAAATCTCTCTAATGCCACAATGAATGTAGTCCCAACCAAATATATCGATTAAGAAACATTGGCAATTTCTCTACAAACTTGGAATTTTTGATAACAAAGAGATGCAATTGGAACTTGTTTTGTTTGATATAGAATACTTTTACACTTGTACCAGAAATCGTAATTGCTATCACGATTCTACAGATAATCCTTACAATATGGGAACTCACGCAATACCTTGGAATTATTGATGTTTACTCAGTGATACTTTGTCAAGTACCACGTCTTGGGAAGAACTATTTTGTACTGATAGCAGTTTCCAGAAATGATACACGTTTGTGTGAAAAAATAAAGTTAGGTATATCAGTCTATTGAAAAATGATAATTTCAAGGTTTATATTCTTTTTAAAGATTCGAAAAAAAATGATACAAATCTCAAAAATGCCATTCTGAACTATTTAACATATCAAAGTTGACAGACTTATCCAATCTAGATTATTGAAAAATTATAATTATTTAAAAAAAATATTGTCTTGTAGGTATATTTTTCCAACAAACGCCCTCAAGACATGCGCTCGAATAATAATCTAAATAGCTCCAAGTACCAGTTCTTACACACTTCTCATGTGATTATTTAGGCAGCGGTTTAAATGAAATATAAGCAATTTCTTTAATTTATACATGACTTAACTTTAAAATCCCATTTTCAACTGCTTCTCTCACGAAATGATGACCAATATTAATATGCTTAGTCCTTGCTGCATGATAAACTGGATTTTCACTCAACAGCTCAGCTCCACGATTATCAATTATCAATTCTATTTTTGGAAATGTTTTTTGTTCAATTTCTATTAATATTCCTTTTAAATATATCGCCCCTTTCACGTCTTCTGTAAACTTACATATTCAGACTCAGTAGATGAAAGTGCAGCGGTTCGTTTTTTTTTTGTTATTTACAGCTCACAGCACCTATACCTTTTGCCAAAAATTATATATTATATAGCCTGAATACGATCGACGATCTACAGCACACCCCCCCAGTCTGCGTCGTAATAGCCATGCATAGATTTAGTTTTTTTCGTATATTGTATACTTACAATAATCCAAGTTCGATTGTTCCGGCCAAATATATTAGTAAATGCTTAGCTGCTATCCAATCTTGTTTACTAGGTTTACCAACGAATTAAGCTAATCTTAATACCGTATTAGTTATATCTGGTCTTGTTCCAACTACTAAATACATGAATCCTCCAACAAGCTCTATGTAAGGCCAAGATGTTCATACCACGTATGCCCTAAGTGCCTCTGATAACAACGGTCCACAAGGAGGAGTCTTATCATCCCTTCTGTGGAACATAGTCCTAGACACCCTGATTAATCACCTCAACAACAATGGATTCTACACAATTGCATACGCAGATGACATAGTTATTTTGCAGACTGGCAAATTTGTAAACACACTGTGCGATAGAGCGCAGGATGGACTTAAATTAATTGAAAAATGGTGTAAGGAACACTCACTGTCGATCAAAAGAAAGACTGAGATGGTCCTTTTCACCAGGAAAAGAAGTTTATCGGGTTTGAAACCTCCCGAAATCTTCAAAAGCAAACTAAACTTTTCGGAAGAGGTGAAATACCTTGGTATTATCCTCGACAGGAAACTAACATGGAACTCTCATCTACACAACAGAGCAAAAAGAGCATATGTGGCTTATGAGCAGTGTCGGAGGACAGTGGGACGCACATGGGCTCTGTCGCCCCGTGTGGTCACCTGGGATCTACACTGCAATAATAAGACCCATGTTAACGTATGGAGCAATTGCATGGGGACCGAAGGTTCTACAAGCAACGGCCATCCAAAAATTATATCAAATACAGCTAATGGCTTGTTTAAACATCACAGGAGCCATGAGAACAACACCAACCGCAGCAATGGAACTAATTACTGGTCTGACCCCTCTGGACCTACAAGTCAAGGAGGTTGCGTTAATGGCCATGGTACGATTGCGCACGGCTGGTGTAAACCCCGAAGTAGGAATGGGCCAATTGAGGTTGAGCCTATGGCAGGAAGCGCTCACTGCGCTACCTCTGCTGCAGGCAGCCAACGATGCAATTGAACCCAGGTTTTTGTTTAACAAACCCTACAAAATTCGAATAAAACAGAACACAGAGCCAGATGCTGCAAATGCAATACGCATATATACAGATGGTTCAAAAATGAAAGAAGGCTCAGGCTGTGGAGTTTACTCGAGAGCACTAAGCCTTAAGATTAAGTGGGGAATGGGAAACAACACCAGCGTGGTTCAAACAGAACTGGCTGGTATCTCAATTGCCACAAAAGAACTAACCAGAAGAGGAATTTCTGGCAAAAACATAATAATCTGCACTGATAGTAGACAAGCCCTATTAGCCTTGAACAGACAACGTGTTATATCGAGGCTAGTACTAAAGTGCCACCAAGATTTAGCTGACGTCTCGGCAGATAACAACATTATCCTGAGGTGGGTTAAAGGCCACGACAGGAGTAAAGGAAATCGCATTGCTGATTCTTTAGCCAGGGAAGCCGCTGGACTAAAAATTCTAGCACCCAGTGACACCTACGGCCTAACGACTTCGACAATTGCGGAACTAGCCAAACGTTACACCCATGCTCAATCCCTTAAGAGATTGGATGGTATCAAAGGATGCAGTCTTGCCAGGATCACCCTGGGCGACCCTGGAAAGCTGGCGCCGAAGAAATATTTGGCGATGACCAGGAAAAACCTACGTTTAACAGTAGGATTTCTGACTGGCCACTGTCAACTAAGGATACACCTCCATACTATGGGGCTAGTGAACACACCTCTATGCAGGATGTGTGAACAGGAAGATGAAACTGTCAGGCATGTCTTATGCGAGTGTCCGGAGTTATCGTCAATAAGAGAGTATGTGTTCGGTGAGTCTTTGCCTACACCTGCCGATATAAAGGAGATGTCTCCTAGTGACCTGTCCACCTCCCTGAGAAGGACAGGATGGACGATGACCTAGGAGGACAACTCTTCGGGAGGATGTACAATGGGTCACATGTGGCCTAAGTGCTGTGAGCCTACACACTCACCCTCCCTACTCTACAGATACAGAGATACAGAACAACGGTATACTAATCTGCCGGTTTGCGTGATGGGGGTAGGCATATAAAGTAGTCAAAAATCCGAAAAAAAGAATTATTCGAACGCGTCAGATTTTCGGAAGGGGTGTTCAGTAGGCCCCAAGGAAGCTCCCTTCAAAAAAACTGACGATGTTGGCGTGACGATAAGTTACGACAAATTTTTGGAAATGCAAAAAAAAAGTTCTTTTGAAATACTCGAGCGCGTCAGATTTTCATAGGGGAAGTTCATCTCGGTATCCTGAAAGCATATTTTCTTAATCTGACAAAAATGTTGGTGGGTTCTCTTAATATGACCGAAAAAGGTCTGTATTACATGTTTATGGCACATTCCTTTTTTTTTGCTTCAATTCTTCACTTCGTTTTGCTTACGGTACGTCCAAAAAATAATTTGAGGATCAACAGGCTATTGAATAATCAGGAACTGCAAGTTGTTCTCTAATGAAGATGTATTGAAAACACTATTTTTCGCTCTAGTACGATCAAAACTTGAATACGCTTCTCTTGTGTGGAGTCCGTATTACCTAAATCACATTAATTTGATAGAGACCGTTCAGAGGAGATTTCTGAAATTTTTAGCTAGTAGGATTGATGGTACTTACCCCGAAAGGGGGATTGAACACTTCAATTCACTTATAATATGCACATTATTGATAAATCTAATCAGAATTTTTATTTTAATTTACAGTTAGGGTAGGTTTTTTTTTTTAAATTAATGGTTGTATGAAATAATTACATTATTAGTTTTCTCTATTTTGTATTACTTTCAATAATTTGTATATTATATACTATAAATGATTGCTAATCTTATATTACTTATGTTGCTACTTTCTAATAATATTGTTCTGTAAATGGATTTTCTGTTGGACAATAAATTATTATTATTATTATTATTATAATACAAATAAATGAAACTGTACAAATGTTAATAATACTTTTGTATACAATACGCGTAACTTTTTCCGAGTCCACGAAAATTGTCGAGAAGCTTTAGGAAAAAATTTTGAGATAATATAATAAAAGTTACATAATTTAATCATCGTTGTTCCATATCAATTTTTTTAACACCATCCGTTTTCGAGATATTATACTAAAAAAAACGGGAGTTTGAGTTTCATGATGCTTTAAGTCCAAAAGTTTCAACTTTGGACAAAAATGTAAAAAAAACCTTTTTTGTGTAAATTGAAATTACCTTTTTTTTGATGAAACTTTTTTCTTGTAAAATGTATCGTTCGCGACTTATATGCCGCAACGCGTTTTTAGGAAGACGAAATGGCTCCTCCACACTTTCGGTCATGCAGAAACCGGCAGATTTTGTATTTTTAGTAAGTTTTAGATTATATTCTTCATAATAAAAAAAATAAAATCGCGCTCGAGAATGCCGGATTAACGTTTTTTTTGGCTTGTATAGATTTTCGGACAAAAAATTGGTTAGCTGATGGATTTTTTTAAACCTACAACTAGTTTTCCACTAGTTTGACAAATTGCACATTTCGAACTGTCAAATATTGTTTTACTTAGTTGGAATTGAACTTTAGATTCTATATCACTGTCTGGGGTTGAGGAACTATAATCGAGAGATTCCATTTCGACACTGTAAAAAACATTGCATTTGAAATCTACCAACAAAACAATTTACCCAAAAAGAAATCTTAAATCTTACCAGTTTACTTGAAGACTTCTTCACAATCCCACAAGTGTAGCACTAAAAATATAAAATAACACTCTCTTTATAAATAAAAAAAAAACATTGAAAAACTAAAAATCTGGCATTAGTTGCAAATATTTGGGAAATTGCGGGCAGCGAGGGGTGCGTTTGAAGGTACCGATTGCATTGAGTGCGCTGCGTTTTTAGTGACATCCTCCTAATCAAAATTAGGTTTCTCCGTTATTATCCAGCGAATTTTGGCAAACAAAAAACCATTAGACGCAGAAAAGGTTGTTTCGAGGTATTTTTTTATTGGAGTTCCTGTTTCGCCGCAATGGCGATGAATAACAATTGAAAAGTGTCTTTCAAACGCTACTGTTACCGTTCAGCCACATATCACAGAAATAAAATTCATTGTCCGCTTAAACTAATGTAATTAGGAAAAAATACATTTTTTTTGTTAGTTTCTGTTGATACTAGAGGCTCCGCTTTTATCCAATTGATAGAACTCGTCTTGGGGAATACATTGTTTTTATAAATTTTTTTAACAAAAATGCTTTGCCCACCCTTCCCCCCGTTACGATTTTTATACTGCCGGGTACATTCGACTTAGGAAGGGATACACTATCATATAAATATGTCAAATCATTTAAAAAAAGAGTTGCACACAGATTGAACGATAGAGATCAAATTGCACTATAGGTACTATTCATTCATTCATTCATTCAAACGTTTGGGTTGTGCTCAACAGCCCGGGCACTTGACCTAAGTCATTGTACCATTCCCAATGTTATCTACTTCCACTCCAAAAGTTTCGTGTCCTCTATATAGGCCACTAGCTTATTTGGGGGGATTTTAAGTAGTTCTGATGGTTGTATAGTTTCCTTTCCAAAATGCTTCTGTCTGAGTCCTTCTAAGTTCTTACATGAGCAGAATATATGAATAGGTGTTTCATCCCTTAGTTCGCACTTCCTACAGAAAGGTTCACTGACTATTCCCATTCTGTACAAATGTTTCCTTAGAGTGCAATGCCCAGTAACCAGGTCGGTTACTGTCTTCAAGTGTCTCTTGCTCAGTTTCAATAAACTGGTTGAGAGTTCTTTGTTTACCTTTTTCAGTAGACTTTTTGTGTGAAAATGACCTTCTGTCAACCTCCATTTAATTTGGTGTTCTTTGTCTAGCCAGTTCCGGATTTCCCCTCTTATGTAATCCTTTGTGATTCCACAGAACGGTTCCGGACCTATAAAGTCTCCTTTAGAGCCTTGCTTAGCTAGCTGGTCCGCCAATTCATTACCAGCAGTCCCTTACCTCTCTGGGAATTTTCCCTTGGTGACAATCACAAGGTCATCCGCGAAGCCCTGCGTCCATATGCCTTGATCGTTTAGTGTGCAGATCAAGTCATCCACAATCCTAACCTAACCTAACTATAGGTACTAATAGTGTATTATAAAAAATATTTACCTAAATCTTTAGCATACTTTAAGTCAACTGTCTTACAAAATTGTTTATTATTTAGTTTAATTTTGAGACCGTGCATTTTCGATGAAAACATAAAGAACATTTATGTGTAAAAATATGACTGACATTTCAAGAGGACCAATGAAAAAAACATTTTATTAATTCCATGATTTTAAGTACCCATTTCGATGGTAGAAAAATAATCAAATCCAGTGTTAAACGACCCATGTATCAAATAAATATAGCTGCTATAAAACGCAATATGCTCGATTTTCCAGACTGCATCATATTTCATTTCTCTAACCTCCATGGCTCTTCAATACATCGATTTCATATGTAATTAATAACAAGTCCGGCACCCTTTTACAGTCGGCAGAACGTTCAGACACAACCACAAAAATTTGTAACACTACAGTCTTTTAATCTTACCCATGAAATTTTTATTTTCCGAGATTTATCGCTTTTTTTTCGACTATTTCAATTTAGACAAACATCAAATTCTAGTTTAAATAATATCGACTTTTTCGGATTGCCGAAGTAGGCGTAGACTTTGGTTATTTGATATGTTTGCAAACGGCTGCTCGCTTTTATCGCCTTTGAGGATTCGATTTTTTGTTTTCATAGTAGTAAAAAGAGGATTAAAAGCAATACTAAATATAGACGTTCGGCAAAAGGGATTTTTTTTGAAGAACTTCTTTGGACTCGCCCATAATATAACGGTAAATCTTTATATCTTTCCACTTGTAACATCCATCTTTACAAAAATATAGAAAATATAGATAAGTTTTAACTTTTACAATTACTGGTTTGAATAATGTATTCCTGATAAAATATTTTGTTGGGTCCAAATCTGAATTTTCATGGAAACTGACTATAATTCCATATTTGAATAGAAAATTTTCAATCCAAAATAACCTTTACCAATAACATTCTTCTGTATTGTAAAACAGGTACTTCACACATTTAAAAAATTGATATTTTCAAGTTTGTTGTTACTTTTTTGTGTATTATTATTTTTGTTTTCAAAATATGTATAACTCAGTTTAGTGATTTTGTGTATTGAAGTGTGTATCGATTAACAACTATTCCAATGATAAATCATAAGAAAACCTGGATAAAAACTTATGATGCTATCCTGATAACGCAGGTAATTGATTATTGGAAATTTCTCTCTCTAACATTGGTAACCAAATTTGACTACATTCGGCTGAAATACTAGCTACACATTTATCTGCATTTAGTTGTATTAAACCACTTTCTTTGATTTTTCGTCTTTTATTATTGGGCTCTTTCAATATTATTTTTTTCGAATCCCATTGAATTTTATGCCTCTCTTCCCAAGCATGTTTACAAATACTCCCTATCTTTGAGGTATTTTTTATGTTCACTTATTCGGACTATCAATGGTCTAGATGTTTCACCTAAATAGAATTTGTCGCATTCACGAGATATCTGATATATGCAATTTTTGGTTCCGTTTTTGTTAGTATAGATCTCAACGTATTGTTAGATTTGAAGCTAGTTCGAATATTGAATAAATTGTGAATCATCCATTCCGTAAACATTTTATAACAATTTTTTTTGATACCTAAATATAACATAAATTCTGTAAAACGCATATACGCAAGACGTTTGCGATTAACAAATTTCACTCGCTGTTAAAGACGCATAAACGCTGGTCGCTCGGATGGTCAAGAATACCAAATGCAAATGACATTCGCAAAATTATGAGATACGCACAATCTTGCCGAACGGTCGAGAATAGCGCCCCTCTGTTTTACAGATCTGGTTTTGCGTAATACATAGGCAAGCAAGCCTTTGTGTGCTACATAATAGCCTTACAGCTCCCACTTACCTTGTATTTGTCCACCACACTACTGATCCATAGGCTATCATCGGTCTAACAGCACTTGTGTAAAACCATTGGGTAATTTTGGGGTGATTCCCCAGTTTTTCCACACATTCTTCTGCATCTGTTGAGTGCATATGGTAGCTTTCTGTGTGGTCTATTGAAGGTGAGGAATAGCTTTGAACAAAATATAGGTACTCCTAGGTAATAGAGTGCACGCATATTTCATATTTTGCTTGGATATTAATTTATAATAGTAAATATGATATCAAAAATTACTAATAATAAGAAATAAACCAGTTTCCATTGGAAATTACTCCCAAATTTTAAAATGAAATTCAAATTTTCCATGCACTTTCCGACCACAACCCGAGGATTTCCGAACGCTACCGATGATACGTGTGATGTCATATCTCTTGTGTTTACTTATGTCAATATGGCCGGTATTGCATTAAGTTATGTGTAGTTGTGTGTTTATATTGTATTTTAATCAACTATTAATTGCTTCATCGACGTAAAAATATCATTTATATGTTTGTTTGAGACCATTACGTGTTTGTGTGTGCTTTTTTTATTTCTAAAAGTCAACGTAAAGTGGAAAGTGGACATAAATATTTGATATTTCCGAGGGTATTTCAAAACTTTTAGAAGGATATATTTTATTTAATAGTTCAGTGATCAGTGACGATTCTTTCATATTTTGTGAGTAAAGATATGGCTAGCGAAGGTTTTGTAGAAGCACAAACTGATAACTTGCCCAAAGTAGACTCATTTATGCTGCTTGAATTTATGAAGTCTGCTTTAATGCAGAGGAAATAAGAGGAGTTCAAACATTATCGTGAGTACGATTTAAACTATGTTTTATTTATATAATATATACCAACCATATTTCGATGTGTGGTCGTAAGAAAATGATGTTTTCATGGTTGATTTCTAGACATAAAGGTACATAACCTCAAACTATTTGAGAATAAAAATTACCAGCATAGACGTAGGTACTTACATTAAAATGGTCTTCACAAACAAAAGTAATGCCCTTCTCTTAAGTGTATTTTTGCTTGTGCCACCAGGTAAAGTAACAAATATTTTGTCTGGAGTTTGAATAGACGTTGATTTACACACTGGAACAATGCAATACTTGGAATACAAAGTTTTTTTTCGGCTTTATGCATTTTTAAAGCTTTCAGAAACAAATTAGGTCACAAGAACTCAGAGCGTTATACACGAATAAGAACGTAAACAAATGACGTCACACCATGGGGAAACCATCTTTATGACGTAAAGCGCGTTTTGGCGGATTTTATGATTTTTAAAGTCGTTTTAAAAGTAAAGTTTATATTTTTTTGAAAAAATAGCGAGGTGTTAGGAGACCTGATAAAGCGTCAATTCCCACCAATAGCAAAATGTATGCTTGTACCCTATTTGCTTCTTTGGCACTTGGAATCACCTTACCTTCCAGCACTATTGGCATTAGACCTTGTATTGCCGCATTTTACGTAAATTTGAAAATTCGTGTTTTTCAGAGCATTGACTGTCTTCGGTATGCACCAATTATCAACCAGTAGATTCTTAAATATTGAAATTAATAGTGCACAATATTCATAGTATTTATGAAGCTTTTCTTTGTCCATGAGGTTGTCTGCTTTCAATGACTGACAATAGCGTAAAAGTTATGGCAAGCAGTGTTACATTTAAAGTTACTGTTCGCGAAATTGAAGATATATCACTGATTAAAGTCCCTCGTAAAATCCCAATAGAATGAATAAACAAATAAAAACATCGATTTCTTCGTCTATGTGGAAGGCCCAACTTCCCCTTTCGAATAATGCTTCATTGATGTGAAGTTCGTGGATTGTTACGTTAGGTCCCTGTCTGTATACTTACCTAACTAATATAAACTAGAGATTAACTTTTAAATTAGATCGGCGCTATCCACACTGGAATAAACAAATTCCAATTAGATAGTTATTTCCACTTGAAAATGAAATGTAGACACGCGATGACGTGACCTCTTCCTCTTACACATCCTAAATTACACTTCCATATTATAGGCATTAACGAGACTAAAGAGTATCAATTTGACATGTTGCGAATGAAAAATTTACATCGAATCGCTGCAGAAATCATATTTTTGATGTTATTAACCCTGTTATAAATTTTACCGATAATATTTACTAGTTTTTGAGTTGCAAAGGACGTTTCATAATAAACTAAGTCTATGACTGTAACTGGGGTGATTCGTTAAAGGTGATAGCCGGCAAAATCTCGTTAGATTTGTCTTATAATTGAGAAAAGACCGGAAATAATCCTATAGGGGACTGAATATTTATAGAAATCTTTACAATTCACACGTTTTTGGATAGAAAAAAATGACACCGCTTGGTTTTACAATGTCCTCTAGAATTCAATGAATCCTACATACCTGCATATCGGGAAATTACTGAATTAAAACCGTGTAGTACTTGTTTTCATACTTTTATTTCTATGTTGACGACTTGTGGATGTGTATGCCTATAATTGCTCCATGACCCAGATAGCACAAGTACGTACATAATACATATTCAATACGTACTCATGAGATGTAAGGTGCGTATTATGTACGTACTTTCCTGTACAAAGTACGTACGTATAAAATACTTGGTACGTACCGGAAGTACGTACTTGGCATGTATCATCCAGACATGTATAGAGCTGACAGCTCACAATTGAGATTCAAGGAGCTTTTCTTGAGTTCCTTTTAAGCAACGCCGATATTGTTGTAATTTGAGTTTATCCGTCACAATGTTAATAACGTTGCTGTCGTAGCAGGAATTCGAAAACATTTCCTTGACACTTAATTGTGGGTTTAACTGTATAGTCTTATAAATTAGAGTACACATTAGAATGTGCCCAAACTAGATTAGATTAAAATATAAAACTTCAATAACAGTTTGAAAATTAATTTATTTTGAAATAATATACAAATTTTTACTATTTTCTATTTACTATTTGGTACATTGAACCTTTTTGCCCTGGCCGGTGCCCTCCTTAACCACCTAGCAATTTCTTGCTCCGTCTCCTTATTTTCTCTGCATTTTCCAGATTTCACAGCAGCACCTTAAAAAGATAATGAAAAATAGCTAAAATAAATACGTTTTAAGTGGATAAGTCTCTGTGACATTATTAAAATTATTGGACGATACAGAAAAATTACGACAAAAAGGCAGATTCAAATCTTCAACCAACTGTTTTCGATTATTACTAACAAATCTCTGAAGTTCTTTAGTTGCTTTTTTATAATGTTTACTAACTTTATAAGACATCTCACTATAGTAGATTAATGTACTTATTTTTATAAATAGCAAATAAACAGGTTGGAAAAAAAATACTGCTTACAAGATCCCAAAACTACAAACTATAATGAAACTAGTATTAAAATAAGTACCTAATATTACTTCAAACTAGTTTAACTGTTACTTTAATAAATACAAATTGAATAAAGTAATAGAAAATAGTCAATAACTTACCAACTATTTATCCTGGTCTTGGTGTATAAACAACAAAAGTGGCTGGCACAAGTGGTCTGTGTGATCTTGGGCGAATATTGAATATTGGGATAAAAACTTCCAAAGCTAAAAAAAGCGCGAACGCGACAAATACCCTCTACATCTGGTTACCATATTGGACGAATTATTGTTCGTCCAAGGTCCTAGCTTTCTACCCTATAGATAATATACCTACTTCTACCCATCACAGGGCTGCAAGGATGCGCAGTAACTACATGTTGCCACAGTATAGAAACGAACCAGTATTATAACTCTTATAAATTTCATTCATAAATTGCCAGAGCTTTTGATGACCTTGAACGGATCGCTCTTTGATTCATTTTCCATTGGCGTAAGTGGCATAAGTTTTAAAATGACTTTAACGTGTTAATTGTTTTTTCTTAAATATGGTAGAACAGTACACTGATGAGTGAATAAAACAACAGTCTTATACAAAATATTTATTGGTTTTTCCATATTGCAATTTTCATTTTGTTATGATTCTTAAAATTTTTATTTAAAAATTTTAATGTGTAATATAGTCGTACCCCGAAGAAAAGTTTTATTAAATATTTAATTGGAAAATCAACACAAGGATGAACAAACTCTGTTGTTTGACTAATATTATTTATAAGTGATTCAACAGTATTATCTTCCGTAGAAACTTTCTCAAAATTCATTTGGAATAATGTTCCTAATAATGAGATGTATTGTAAAAAATTTTCATGCGGCATATTCAAGTTTCCAAAAGTATCCTTATTCGTATTTTCATAAGATCTAAGGTAACAGTATAAAGACGAAGAATACGTCTCACATACGCTGCATGTATGAATTTTCGAACATTTTTCAAACCACAAAAGTAGCGAACAAAATTCTTTTCCAATAAATCATTTGTCTTGAAGTCTTTAGGCATTGCAGTATTTGATGAAAGAAATATTGTTGGAATAGTCTCTTTTAAAAGAAGTTTTATTTTATGAGGTTGCATAATCATGTCTGGTTCAAAATGAGCACCACATAAACGATGACTACTATTGTATAGAGTTTCTATTTTTGGCATCAAGTCAGGCCTCTCGCATGCTTCGAGCCAAACTTTAGCTCTGAAACAAAAACAACAAATTAAATCACTGTATGAAACTAAGGCTCATAAATGTAATATGAAGATCAAATAATAAAGTATTATACTTTTCGTATGAAAATACAAACAGTTTCTCACTCTTCTGAATCCTTTGGAAAACGATAAAATTTTTCATCACAATTATAATATTTATTGTTACATCACACACACTACCCGATTTCTTCTTTTTAATGGTATCCATGGCAAAAAAATGCTTATAAACTATAAAAATAATACCAAAACCCCGTAAAAATATAAGCTGAAATAAATAATTTTATTCGCAAATTCACCACTGGCATTTTGGTTGGATCGCAGAACAGCACTGGCCGCCGGATTAGATACTCATCATCCGAACGACGTTGTAGGTCACAGAGAGCTCGGCAGTGTAACGTCACGAGATAACATACTGGTTCGTTCCTATACTGTGATGTTGCTTTGAACGAAGAGCATGCGTCCATGCAACCTTTAACCTTCTATTCGATATGTATTAGATACCTACATACATAATACGTATCAGAAAATATGTACTGCCGATACATATTGAGTTCGTACATGGTACGTGCCCAAAAGTACGTACCGTTTATGAATCACAATGTACGTACTAAATACGTACATTTTAGGTAATGTACGTACAGGACGTATATAAGACCTAATATGTACGTATTCAATACATACAGTGCTGATTGGGGATGGTTCTCAGTTACTCCATTTCACTAAGACACAGTTGAACAACTAGGGTTCTTGTAATGTGATACCAACAGCAAATCGATTTGTCTAAGAATTTTATTACTCAGAGATATTAAAGGGTATTAAAAGTTGTTTGGATCAGACACACTAACTATACAAAAACCGTGTGAAAATTAATATTTGTAGTAGACCCATTATCGTTGATGAAAATATTATTATTTTGGCCTTTTGAACGTAGATTTACAATTTGGCCCATTACTTATGAATCACCCTGTATAACTAGGATATGTGTTGACTATCCTTGTACAAAAGTATATACTTAATACAGTCCATGCACATACACATCTGCCTTCTGTTATTTAGCAATCCCCATAATTAACTATCACGGTAACAAAAGAAAATCAGACTTCAATCTAACCATTTCCTATTCAATAAACGGTTCCCTGCGTATAGACTTCTCTACAAAATAGTAGTGCACCTCGGCTCTTCCGGAATCATGACAGTCCTATTTCCGCTCTAGTTCCTCGACTGTCTGTCTCAAGCTTGTTTTTTATTCCAACCCTATTTATTTCTCTAACATAAAATTCAACATAATTTCTTAATTCATTATTGTTCATTAGTTTTACAGATATAGAAAAAAGATTATCGAATGATTGTCTTATTATTAATCATCCTCTAGACCTGTGATTAACAGTATTAGAATTTACAATACTTTTGTATTTTCATGGAATAAAATGTCAGTTAAAAAAGAACTTTAAGATATAAATAATCGTTCAAATTTGATATAGGTAAGGCTAAATAGAATTAAATGTATTAAATTGTATAATGATTATATTATATAAAATCAATAAATAACATATTCCACAACATATAACATAATATATTACTCGACCGGTTTCACGAATAACATTTTCGTCTTAAATCCTAAAGATATATACAGTGTGGAAACCACTTATGGAATAAAATTCTTTATGTCATTTTTTTGGAAAATTATGAAAAATGCCGAGACACGTCAACTTTTCAATTGAGCTGTGCGTTATGTAAACATAAATGTAAATGTACAGGGTGATTCACGCAAGTATGCCATAGTCGAAGTTGTTTTTTTAAATGAAACACCCTGTATATTTGCATATTTTTGAAATCCTCTTAATGAACCGATTCCAACAAACTAAATAATGTATGGTCAATTATGAATTATACAGGGTGAAATTTTAAAATTAATAATTTATTACATTTGAAATATTGGTAATTTTTTAAATTAGCTAAATATGGATTTATCAAAAATCCAAACTAACTAATTATTAGACGTATTTGTATATTAAACAAAACCTGCTACGCCCATGAATTTTATCATAAATACCTAAAAATTGCCTAAAAACGCCAATAATTAGACAAAATCGGTAAATAATGTGGATTGTTTTCTATTGTGTCAGTTGTTGATGTGTTGACAGTTTATACTGAAAAAGTAAAATCTTTGTCAAACACTTTTTCCTTGTCGACATAACATAAACTTGATGTTTGAAAGAGCTTTTGTTGAACAATCGAAAATTTGTAAATATGGAGCAATCTGAATAATAACATGAATGCTGGAGGGCGCTGTTTATTTTTTTTTAATATTGTGTTTTCTCGTAACAATTTTAAATGGAAGCATACAAATTGAAGTAGTTCTTTAGAAAGTAGACTAATTTAGTAATAAAAGACTGCAAACCGCAAGGCGATATCTCTTTCCTATCCTGAGATCTCGTAAGAAACAGGTAAATGGCGGGAATTGATCTTCCAACGTCTAGAAGGCTGGTGAAGTAAGTTGTGCTACATTTTTTCAATTAATTAGAATGTCATATTTGTTTTCAAGCGATCAGTTAGTAAATCAAAAGCATCAAATATCAATAAAAACCGATATTTTAAAATTCGCTCTCATTGTTAGTAGCGACAGCATTACATTCAGGTAATCTAGTGGCAACCATAACATTAGTGTGATAACAGTTTAAATTACTGCAGACAAATGTAAGATCTTTCCATTCAGGCTAAATTTAATAATTTCTGTGAACGAGAACCAGCCTTTTAGACGTTGAAAGATCAATTCCAGCAATTTACCTGTTTCTTACGATATCTCTGGATAGAAAAGAGATATCGCCTTGCTGTTTGCAGTGTTTTATTACTAATTCAGTCTACTTTTTAAACAACTACTTCAATTTGTATGTTTCCATTTAAAGTTGTTACGAGAAAACACAATATTTAAAAAAAAATAAAACAGCACCCTCTAGCATTTATGTTGTTGATCACATTGCTCCATATTTACAAATATTCGATTGTTCAACAAAAGCTCTTCCAAACAACATCAAGTTTATTAAAATCGGTCAAGCAGAACCGGAATTACAGGCGTTTTTTCGTAACAAGGTTCCCACTCTCCCCAACCCCTTATTTGAAGAGATAGACTTAAACTTGTCCCCATGAAAATATGCAGAATTTGTAGAGGAATCTTATTATAATATTTAATATGCTCCCTAATTGAGTGAATTTTGAAAAATTTTGCGTTTTAAATTTTTAACTGTCAAATGCGCCCTCTAGCGGTGGACCTACAATGTTGAAAATAATTTCCAGGCGTTTCTCAAGGCCACTTTTGTTATAAAACATTTTTTTCCGAACCTGTACTATAATCCACCCCTGAGATATGGCCGACGGCCGCTCTTAGTTGGCCACCCGGTACGTTTTTACTAGATGAATTTTTCTTTTTAAAGAGTTCTGATCGTATTTGAGCCAAAATTTCAGCTTAATACCTTTTTTTTCATAAGTCTGTACACCCACCAGTTTTGTTTAGGTTTTTTCTATTCTTTCGCTCAATAGTTTTTCCCCTTGGTTTCACTACTACAGCTTTTGAGCTCGGGCTACTAACCGTCTTGGTGTGTACTTCCACTTCTTTAACAAGCTGTATTATTCCTTTTCCTTACACTCATAGATTCAGGTTTCCACTATTTTTTTGTGCTCTGTATTATGTCATAAATTTAATAATTATACCTTTACCCTATATCAGATATTTTATTTACACTGAGAAGTCTTATCCAAGTGATATAAATATTAGTGTTTTTACGTTTTAGATACATAAACAGCATAAGTGTGTCTTTCAGTATCATTAATGGGATATAATCTTTTATCAGCGATCTCCCAATCCCAGCAGGAAATGGAGTAACGTCGCCGACCAAGCCGTATGGGGTGACAAAATGATGGATTTAACTAACCTATACATAGAAAACAGCTTAATCTTCATTGAATAACATACTGATCAACATGTGATTTAGTATTGTTTTATTTTTATATATTTTGTAGGAGAATCGTTTTTATGTAAATGTGGAACACTGCATTTCAAATTCAATTTGAGTTGATTGAATTTTTCTAAAATATTCCGTATATCTATTGAAAAAAAGGCAAGTCGGTATGTAAGTTTTTCAAATAAACATTCAATTAGATCGAAGAGAGGTATTATGCTCCATTTTTCTTCTCCCTGACTCCAATAGAAAACGTAAGAGACTGTAAGTTTATTTACCTCCTGCTTGAAGAAATTTTGACATGTCCTCTTGCTTCAATTTGGGGAAGACTTCCTTTTCTATTCAGAGCCTCTCAGAAAGAAATATGAATATAAATTGTGGTTTAATCTCCCAAAATAATTAACAAAAAGAATGATGAATACACCACAAAGAAAATATAGGAGAATGCCTCTCAGAAATGCCATGTACTCCACAAACTAGTGTGAATTATTTTTTCATTTTGTAGAATTTACTTCCTTCCCCCTTTTAGTTTGAGGTTTGAGGCTCAGTCAGTTGCGTCCTGTCAGTATACTTGTCAAAACTCTAAGTACATTCTCACACTCGCTTGGTCATCCATTCGTTCTCACCTGGTTTCAGTTTCTCAGGAGTATCTTCGATTATCTTAGCCCTACTAAATTTTTACAATGGTCAGATCTTTCATTTTTTCCGCGTGGCTCATTTTTTCCAATATTACATTGGATCTGATACTGCAAGAAAGTTCCGGTCCCAAAAAGGTGTTTTAGCTTCTCTTTTTGCTAGTTGATCATCTATTTCGATTATATTTCCAAGAACCCAAAATGTTTGTATAATTATAGTCCCCAAAGGACATACTGACCAAAATCACATCCAAAAATCGGCCCCTTAAGAACGATTGGTGAAATTTATTGACATTTGTGTATTTGTTTAAGATTTAAATTAGATATTTGTTGTGATGAATATAATTTTCTATTTCTCTGAGAATGTGACTTCTTCTTTAATACATTCAACAACATAACAAAACGATTTTTGAAGGATCTTAAGAATTGACGGCCATATTGAATCAATCAATCAATGGAAGGAATCTGTTGTTACCCCTGTATACAAATCCGGTGACCCTGGAGAAATAACCAACTATAGGCCAATTTCAGTAATTAATAATTTAGCCAAAATATTCGAAAATGCGGTTAAAAGCAGATTAATACATTTTTTCAATGATCATAATGTTATAACAGAATGTCAGTACGGGTTTATACAAAATTCAAGCACTGAAGATGCATTAGTTGATTTTTTAGAAAAGACGGTTGGCGCAGTAGATGAATCATTAAAATGTGTTGCAGTATTTCTCGATTTAGCCAAAGCATTTGACACCGTCTCACATAACATTCTACTTGACAAACTAAATAACTACGGCATAAGAGGTGTAGCACTAGAACTCATTAAGAACTATTTATCAAACAGAACCCAGCGCGTAAAAATCGGAAAAGACAGAAGCTCTAATTCCCTAGTAAAGGTGGGTGTTCCACAAGGGACCGTATTAGGACCAATTCTCTTTCTCGTGTATATGAATAACATTACACAAATTGATAACTTCCCTAGTAAAGTCATATGCTACGCGGATGACACTGTAATTATTTTCACTGGTAAAGAATGGCAACAGGTCAAACTTACCGCAGAAACAGCATTGGGGAAGATAAGTTTATGGTTAAATGATAATCTACTAACCTTAAATGTGTTGAAAACAAAATGTATTACTTTCAGTTCAACCATCGTTAAACAACCTGAAAACTTTGAAATTAAACTGCACACTAATGACTGTCAAAAAATCGATTGTAACTGCCCCCTAATACATAAAGTGTCCCAAATTAATTATTTAGGTGTTATACTTGACCAACACCTACGCTGGTCACAACATATTGTCCATGTTAGCAATAGATTGAGAGCCTTAATGCATAAATTTTATGTTCTTAGAGAAATTCTTTCAAAGAAAAATTTACTAATACTTTATAATTCTCTGGTGGAATCTTTATTAAGATACTGTATAGTAGCTTGGGGTGGAGCATTTCACACCACTATTAAAATTTTAGAGACAACACAAAACACTATTTTAAAAATCATCCTAAAAAAAGAAAAGCTATTTTCAACGAAAAAATTGTATAATGAATCGAGGATACTTAACATTAAACTACTTTTTGCTTATCAATGTATAGTGAGAATATACAAAAGCGGCAAAAAATTTAACCACAAAAATACCCATTTAACTCGATCAGTTACTAATATGGAGATACCTCTAAAATTCTTTAAAAAATCAGTTTGTCGAAGATCATCATCTTTCTTCGGTCCAAAATTTTTTAATACAACCCCGATTCACCTCAGACAAATAAAAAAATTAAAGAAATTCCAAATTGAATTGAAAAATCATCTGATAACTAACCAAAATGAAATATTTGATATAATGACTTAATAACATACAGATTGCGAAAAAGTTTAATCGGGCATACGATTTACACAAGTACGACAAGGATAATATCAGAAAAACTACTTGAAAGAGAGAGATGAATGAGTAGTTGTTGGCAGTTGGCGATGGGCGTATTTAGTTCCAGAGGCTGGAAGAATGTTCATCGCCCCCCTAT
>CAJUYI010001003.1:61143-75713 GCA_910591695.1 Galerucella pusilla | reverse complement strand
AAACGATCAGTATACAGCAAATCCCATTAATATCAATCCTTCATTGGTCTCGACTACATCACAATTAGCCATTTCATCGTTATTTATTGTCAGCAAAATCTTAAAAAATGTGGATTTCAATCAGTCAAATTCTTCCCATGCTCCTTGAGCATCTTTAGACTGAGTTATTTATACGACTTTTTTACACATAATTATGCATTTTTTTATTAAACCAGACTGAATTTAAAAGAATCTGTTATTATTTTTTATTAACGCTATTTGGTAAAAAAAGTTAGCTCGCGTTTGATATTTTTGTATAGGAATCCCTATGTCGCATTTTATAAATAACACAGTGTAAGTATATTCAAAAGATCTCTCTTTACATTTTCACTTTTTTCTCTCTAATCTTCATTTATCATTATTATATTGACTAGGTTTATTCTTTTAAATCTATTCATGCTTAAATAGCAAGTACAGATCAAAATTATTTTCTACTGACATGTAAAAACTCTCCCGAAGTATTCACCACTCATATCTCCAAGAAAAAATATTGTTTTACGATATTATAAAAATGTACGTCAAATATTATTATACACAGTGTTAACCAACTTTTTTACTAAAACTTATATTAATTTATAGCACTAGAAATTTCACGTTGTTGTCAATAAAGAGTTCAAAACATATGTACCCCCACTGTGAATATTATTTTCAGTAAGTTATAATAAATAGTAGTTCATTAACGATATACTCGTACATAACAAAGTTTTTTGCTTAATTACAGATTCCTGTAACAATTGTCATATTTAAGTAAAGTATGTTACCAATAGTATCATACTATTATACCTCCTTACCAATTTGAAAATTACTTTCCAAAGAGTAGAACGTTCCACTAATAACAAACATCTACCTATCGGGCTATCTACCTTGTACTTATGAGGCGTAAATACACCGAAATCGGTATACAAGTGATATTGTTCCTTCTAATTACAAACCAGAATGTTTAACTTGTAACTGTAATTAATTGTCTGTCTGGGCACAAAGCCCGAGAAGTAGGTGTTTATTATTAGTGAATGGTCTACTCTTTGAAAAGTGATTTTCAATTTCAAGGCATTATAATAGTTAGATACTATTATCTTGATATCTATAATAAATTTTATTTATTAAAAATATTTTTGTATGAAAATTGGATACCAAAGTTGGTTAACACTCAGTACAAACAAACGCATATTATTATCACAGTAAACAAATGACACTTTAGTATCAAGAATTTTCAGGTAACTTATATTTTTTTATAAACTGTCTTGACTCAAGACTATATTCATAAAGAACACTCAAGGCTTAGTACAAATTTGAACATCAGTTTTCGACATATTTTACAAGGAAGAATTGTCAAAAAGCAATGCTCAAGATCGTGTTCAGCCCTTTAGTCTGGTTTATGAATATGGGTATTGATAAAAAGCAAAAATTGAAAACATACAACATAAAAGAATGGCTGGATAAATGCACAATATACTTAAATCAGAAACACAGAAATATTTAACGAAGTACCATAAAAATAAAATTCTATACATAATAATGTTGCCATTCTTTAAGGAACTATTTTTTTCAAAAGAGCATCTGATAAACAAATATTTAAATTTAAAGTCAAAATTTTATCCAGTAGTCAAGAAGATCTCGTTGAAATTATCATTTATTACATTGAGAGAATAAAATAAAAGAAATAAAAAAAAATTATTTGGAATGTACTAAGAATGTCCAATAACGGTTTGTTCGTTACATAATTGTTACCATTTATAGAGAGGTAGCCAAAAACATGAAAAGTATACAAAAGCTACAAATTAGAGACTGAGGTTAACGAATTCAATATGATACAGTGATCATTTATATTCATTTTGTAGAATCACTAGCAAAATTTCATGGAGACTTGAAGAAGTAATTCACATAAGATACTGGAAGTGTGGAGATCTGTGTTGGTTCAGAACAAACTCAGGGTATCAAAGGACCTCAGGCTTCAGAATAAACTGAGTTCATTTGGAAAATTACCCGATAATCTGGTAAAATCTGTAGTTATACCTCAGTTTTCAAAAATTAGTAAATATGGTTATGAAACTGATTACAAATTAATCTTGTAGTTACTAATAGTCGTTTACACTCAAGGTTGATTGGTTAATTAAAATAATGAATACAAAAAATAAATATAATTTCAACAAAAAGTTTCCTATGCATTTAATCAACTAATAAAAATATTTCAATTTTACAAACATAGTGTAAGTTATCGACACAGTCATTTTATTACATTGGATTGTGGTTATATTGATTAAGACTACTTCATTATTCACAATATAATAACTGTGTGTGCTATTTTAAGAGTTTGACTAACAATTTTAAATATGAATAATGCAAAAACATACATTCTGTTAGACAAAAGACTAGATAACTTTTTCAATGAGAAATAATTGGTTACATTAATGTGTTGATATTATTTTATTGTTGACAACTTGAACTATAGTGACGTAGTCTAGTGATGCAATTAGTAGCCAAAGAGAATAAATTGACAAAAAAACTTAATTGTTTACAGCATAGTGGATATAAAAAATGAAATACGTTGTTCTTATCGTTTTACTTTTCCATTACCTTATAGTAATGAGTTGTTATCTAAATCTTGATGTTGCCCCAGTGGAATTGCACCTTTAGATATAAAAATTGCCCAGTATGTGTATATAGATTGTCTTTTATGAACATTTAGAGTGAAAACCCCTAATGGAAATTTATTTTATAAAACATTTTTAGGAAACTTAAAATTGGAAATATATGTAAGATTATAAAGGTTAAAAATATTATTTCATTTTCACTTTCCATAGATATAATCGATCTTCTTGACCAACCAGAATAAAATTTGATTTCAAGGAAGAATATCAAACAAAAATATTAAAGAAACGATATTACAACTTATTTATTACACATACTTCTAATGTATTAAATAAAATAGAAGTAGTTTCATTCTAAAAGAGTGCACAATGCTTCAGTTATTACCTACCTCACTTGTGGACTCATTTTATTAACCTATTAAATTACAATGTTGCCAAGATTCTTGTGAAACCTACGCACCCAGTTAAAAATGTCTGACCACAACCCCAAAATAGAGCATAAAGTGGATTCATTGGTAAACTCGATGCTCTGTATACGAATGCGATTGCAGCGCTACTAACTACACCTGTTACAGCTGGTGTTATCACACCCATGACTAGTATTGCAATTGTAAAAAACTTGCCGAATCTATGTTTCCTGAGGGTTAGGAATGCTATTAATCCAGCTATCTATAACCAAAAAAAAATTGTATGATAAACAGTATACTGTATTTTCATTTCCATACCAACCTTATCTGTCGATTCATATGTCAGTATTTCACTGAGTTTTTAATAATAAATATTGTTTTTTTAAACAATACCAAGTGATTTCAAAGTGATATAATACTTAATCATGCTACTTTTGCAAATACATTTTTAAACAATTCCTCGACAATGTAGGTATCTGAATTAAAAATGTAACAAACCCAAATTTTGAAATCATTATATCACAGAGTTCACGAACTGTGTATAAAGCAACAATACCATTATTATCAACTAAGTGATGTAGTATAATTATTTACATAAAAATATGTATGCTGTCCAAAATTGATGTTAGTGATATGGCTGGGTTGAAAGAATATCAACAAATAATTGGTTTCACTTTTAACTAAACTTATAATATTGCAATTCAATATAATTCTGTATTAGTGTCTTCATTATTTAATAAGTATCCAAAGGTTTCAATAAACAAGAAAAACTTGATAGTGAAAGTTGTAAATGACTTACAACAAAAGTAAATTTAGGTAGGTAATTAGAATGAAATAAAAGTACTTAAAATATTTATTGACCTAGGTGAAAGCTAAATATGTCTCTGAAATCACATCAATGTAACTTATCTAAAAAATAATTAGAGTGGAATTTACTAATGTTGGATACCTTTTAGTATTGTATAGTAGGTACAAGGTATTTAATCAAATTTAGAAGCATTTACACTACAGTAGCTTTACCCCACAAACAGAATCATGTTATGCATATGTAAGTAGTATTTATAAAAAACTTCACTTACTGTGTGGACAAATACAGATGAAAAAAAGGCCCACAGGAAGACATGGTACCACATTTTGGTGAATGTATTAAGTGCATCAGCTTGTTGAAGCCAAAGCACTGTGCTCACTGAATCCAACTCGGAATTTTTTGACATTGTTCACTAGTTTTTCATGTTCTTCCTATGTTACACTGTCAACTTTAAAGTCTGGGTCTTCCATCTTAAATTTCTTAAGTCTTCTACTTAAATGATTACAAATATATTTTTTATGAACATAGTTTTCAACTTATAAGTAAATATAGGAAGTAAGTTTTATAAACTGGTTATTTAATTCTTTTTTACAGCCTTTATTTGTTTGGTTACATACTCAGCCTTGGTTATAATAAAAGTTCAAACTGCAAAGTAAAATAAAGTTTCATTTACTATACTTTAGCACAAAAATTTCACTACTTTACTTCCTTATTTTGAAATAATTTGTTAAGTCAACATGAAATTCGAAGAATATTATCAATTAACTATACCATTATCTTTACTACTTTGTCAAACTTTAATATCAGCTATTGAATAAGAGAATAATTACTCACATTAATCTTTTCCTTATCATTTTTAGAACTAATTTGATAGACAACTCCTATTCCAGTTAAAAACATAAAAATTAATGTTATTATACAACTATCGTGAAAAGCTGATTTAGCTAATTCAAAAAATTTGTTATTTTCTCACTGAATTTTCAAAATTATCAATTTATCACAAGGATTAAGGATCACTTATTATTTGTATGTATGTCTTTCAAATAATTTATAGTTCATACCTTTTAAAACATTTATTTGTGTCATGAATATTCATTACATATTGGTTCCTTGAAATGAAATATTTTTAATTCAGTATATATTCGGATTATTCAAAATAAAAATAAACACACTCCATAAAAAGTCCTCACTGACATTTAAAGAACACGACAATTTGACAGATGTTTGCAAGAGTACCAACTAAAATTGATTTTGGAATTTGAGTGGAACTTTTTCTTATTCATTTCGTTTCTGTTGGTATCACTTTCTCTTTCGCGACTGTTCAGTAACCAGTTAATATTAAAATTGTTAACAGTAATTATAGTAAAATAAAACCATAATTCGGCATTAGTAACTTGTAAGGTAATCTTATGTACCAGTGCCACTCTCTTTTTGAATATACAGCTGCTTTTTATTTTATTGGAGCTTATGAATTATTTCAAGTTATACTCGTATAAAATGGACTAAAAATTATTACCTCAGAATCAGATAATTTATGGAGGGAAATCAAACGATTAACCGTCATTTTGTAGGTGATGTTTACATTGTGCTTAGACCTTTAAATTTTTAGTTTGTTTGTATTTAAATACGTGATATTTTAATAACATGGCTCAACCATCAGTTGCATGCTTTTTCAATGCAAGGAAACGGTCGGCTGCAGAGGATATCAAAATAAATCGTGCAAAAAAAGTGTTATTACTGGACAATGAAGAAACTGGTGGTGAGTTGGCTGAAAATACTAAAGTAAATGTAGTTAATGCTGAAGGTGGTATAAAAGATGCTTTATGTCTTTCACATTCAAATGAATTACAAGAAAAGGAAAAAAATAATCTTTTTAATAAAGTTGTTAGCATCAAAAGTACTAACAAACTGCAAAATAAAAAAGTTATTGCTGTAAGAAATAGACACTTAAAAACCACCTCTAAGCAAACAGATATCCAAAATTTTCTAAATAAGATGAAAAACGATTCAAACAAAGCTATTCATACGAACATAAATGAAACAGATGAAGACAAATCCCATATTACACCACCTAGTACTCCTACGAAGAACATAAATGCCTTGGATAAAGTCCAAGATAAACCAGAGGGACCTTCTTTAAAAGAAATTAAACGTAAAATGACAAGAAGCGCTCGCTTAGCTGAATTGAAAGCCTCCATATCTAGATTTCAAGACAATGCTAATAAATTAAAAGAAATTGAAATGAAGACTTCCCAGATTCCAGAGTCTCCCAAATTAAAGACATTCAAAACAATTGAGCTGGAAGTTGAAAGCAGGTGAGTTTACATTAATAATAATACTGGCTAGACTTTTTGACACTGCAATTTTGTTAGTAGTATTTACTCAGAAATATCATCTATTGGGAAAAACATTAGTAGCGTTTAGTAACTGTCCTGAACATTAGACATTGTGGATAATATTTGTGCATATGTTTTAAATTTAGACTTTCTATCAACAGCTTTATATTATAAATATGATAATTTGTAAAGAGCCAATGTCTTATTAATGTTTATTCTTTAATTGAACATTATTATAATGGTAGGGATTTTTTTCTGTCAAGAAAATTACATTAGGTATACCTGATGACATTATTTGGATCTTTCTCTTTTGTGTTAAGCTTTTTGCAAATACATACAATTGCTTTTAATTAATTATTCTTTAGCTCTTGCTTTAATTAGTATCTAATTTGCTTTCATTGTAAGCCAGATTTTCCAGTGTACAACAAATATAGAATTATAATCATAATTCAGTGCAATCATAATTTTTCACAAATTATTGGATAAGGGTGAGAACAGAGGTATGAACATAAAAATTTAATTGTATTTGTATTACCAATTAAAATACATTGTTCCAAGAATTCAGATCTAATTTATTTATTATATTAGAATAAAACTAGTATGGATGCTAAATTTTCAACAAACATTTTTTTTAGGATACTAGCATCAATGTAAAACTTTGAGATATTGAAATGTTTTACATATTGTAATAATATTTGACCCATGTTTGATTTAACTAATAAACCTCAGAAGTCCAAATAAATTTAGTGAAACCCAAATTGATTTTAAACAACTATTTAAATAGTGCAAATTCTCATTGCTTTAATGGCAGTTAGATCACTCAAAATTAAAATTACCTGAGATAATTTACTAGGAATTTACATAAATAAATGACATTTGTTTTCTATAGACATAGTTGCACAATTTGAACTGAAATAGGAAAAGACATTTTTGTTAAGTCAGCATTGTTCTAATTTTCTATAGTAATTTAGTGCAAGGTTGTGTGTAAATAAATATTTATGTTTATACATTCTTCTATTTAATTATTTATTAAAAATAAAATTTCTATTTAAAGATGCTTCTGTTTTTGTGTATAATGTCTTTTTAATAGATTTATTTACACATAAATATAACTTTGAAAGATTCAAAGTTAGTTGAATATTAGTATTAGTTTTTTCTGTCAATAGAGCTCAATACTTTATTGGACTTATGAATCATCTACAATAAATTGCACATAAATATAAACATGTTGATGAGTGACTTGTAATTCCATTATATTTAATTTTCAGCCCACAAAAGGTATTCTCCCCAGAAAAGCTGTACCTAAGCCCCAAAAAAGACCTTGGTGCTCGACGTAATTTATTCAGTTTACAGAGTCCTACCAAAAATGCTGTTTCATTTTCAACAGAAAGTCATGCTAAACAAATTTTGGAGTCCACTTCCAAACCAGCACTAACATTGCCCTACAAATATAGATATATAGCAGAGATGTTCCGTTCTATAGATGTCGTGTGCCAAATTATGTTTAATAGAAAAGAGACTATCACTTTCAAAAAATTAAAGCCTGCAGTGGAGGAAATGATGAAGCGGAATCTGTTGGAAAAACATTTGGCACAAATTAAAGAAATTTATCCTGTAGCTTTTAAAATCACCCAAGAAAAATTGAAGGTAAACAAAATATTACTAGTGGAAATAAGGAATATAAGTTGTTAGTTTTATTATTAATACATTCCTTATTTTATTTTCTGTGTTGTAGGTGTTTGGAACTGGGATGAAAACAGAACGGTGGGAACTAGTAGTAGTACCAAATATTGGAAACAATGACCACATGACCTCAGAAATCCTTCTACAACGAAGACGTATCCTTTTCAATATCTTGCTTGACAAGGTCAAACAATACCATGAAGAATTCTTGCTATCTTTAGTCCCACCGATGACTGTAAATAAGAACAATATTTCCAGATGGCATCCTGCCTTTGATATAGAAAAAGTACCTGACATTGAATGTAGTGACCTGCCACAGCCTCCGGTTGAAGACAAACTCACAACAGGAAAAGATGTATTAGATAAAGCTATGAAAATGTTCAATTGTAACAGTAGGATGGAGCAAGCCCTTCAAAAACTGAAGGAAATGAAAGATGTACAAACAAATACCGAAGAAAAGAAGGAAGAAAGACTGCCAGTATCAGTTTTGAAAGGTAAGGTGTTTTTGGTTCAGTTATATTTGATAGATCAAGTTTGTTTTTTTAATTTCAGGAATACCTAAAGCTCTTTTGGAAAAAGTTAGACAAAAACAGGCCGCAAAGGCGTTGCTATCAATGACGAGATCCGACGACAAAGAAAAAGAATTACAAATATATTCGCGACTTCCTGAACTGGCTCGTTTAACCCGAAACGTCTTCGTATCTGAAAAAAAGAGCGTTTTGCTTTTAGATGTTGTTGTTGATAAGTTGGGTAACTGTTACAGATCACATCTAACCAAAGTTGAAATGGAGGAGCATCTTAGAATGATTTCTAAAGAATTTCCGTCTTGGTTGGTGTTCCATGTTGTAAGGAACGTTGTTTACTTGAAAATATCTAAAAGTGATGACTTGAGTTTGATTGTACAGAAACTGGAGAATTTAGTTAAGCAAAAAAGTGAAAATTAGTTTAAGATTCATTGGAATACCTTTCCAGTTTTTGACTGATATTTTAAAGTGTTCATATTTATAAGGAAAATTGGTGTTTTTTCAATTATATTTGGAAAATAAATAGTATTGTTTTACCGGATTAAAATCATTGTTTTATTTATTTCGAAATTAATTTCGTTGGGATTGGTGGAAAATTCTGGCTATTCACAATTAGAGGATGGATTGTAAATACAAATCATGTGAAATTATAGTTTAGCAAATGCGAAAGTGGGGCGACGACCCAGCACTGTAATGGAACGCTTTTGGTGCGATAATTACAGTCAAGCAGTGTTGAACTTGGTTAGTACTTGGATGGGTTCCCATACCAAGGAAGACCGTCGTATAGGGCCCATACAGCCGGCAGCTAAGTAGCATATCATAGCTCGCAGGCATTATACCAATGAGCACGAGGTATAATGTAGATATGCCGTCTTTCGGAGGAGACGTAAAACCGAGGTCCCGAGTCCATGGATGTTGGGCTCGTTAAAGAACGCTACCACTGGTTGGAACACTAGTGGGTTCGCCAAAATTTCCGATTGGGGTAGAGTGCTCCCGGCACTTACAGGTTATTTAAAAGATCACCTGCATTAAATAGGGTTATAAAACGGGGACCTCGGCTGCAGACTTTGTGGCATGGAGACCGAGACCGTAACCCATATCTGATCTGACTGTGAGGCACTGGACTCGAGGAGACAAACAATCTTCGGAGAAGCCAATGTGCGACCCGAAGTATATGGCACACATCCAATGGACCTATATCGTCTACTCGAAGGTACGGGGATAACTGGATGGGTGGAATAAGTGTGGGAGTAGAGTACAATAAGCCAACAGGCTGCAGTGCTCCTGGCATCAGAACGGCTCCCAAACACACACAAAAAATGTGGAGTTTACTCCAGAGCACTAAGCCTAAGTATTAAGTGGGAATGGTTCTAACAGAACTGGCTGGTATCTCAATTTTGCCGCAAAAGAACTAACCAGAAAAGAAATTTCTGGCAAAAACATAACAATCTGCACTGATAGTAGACAAGCCCTATTTGCCTTGAACAGACAACGTGTTATATCGGGGCTAGTAGTAGAGTGCCACCAAGATTTAGCTAACGCCTCGGCAGGTAACAATTATATTATCTTGAGGTGTGTTAAAGGCATGGAGCTAGTATTGAGAGGAGTCGCTACGCCTATCGCCATTTTACTTCCACTTCTCTGTCAACTTGACATTAGTATTGTTTTGTGGATGTGATTTGGGTATTTTTGGATTTTCTTTTTGTTAGTGTCGTTTTTTTCTATGTTAATAATTGAACAATAATGGTTTCTTGTGCTTCACGAAGTTGTACAAGTAGAGACAGTGTAAATACGAAAAATCATCAGGAACAACATATTATAGGTTAGTAAACAATCGAAACAGGGCTGTACTGGAATATATTTCTTTGTGCTCCAATAAGTTTTATTCAACTTCATATTATATTTAATGTTTGTAGATTTCTTAGAACTCCATCAATAAGAGATATGTTGTTGATATTTGTAAAAAGAGGTTCTTGGCAGCCAACAAAATACCTACAGTGTTTCTATATTATCAATTTCACTAGTGAATATAAATATGTTTATTGATTGAAAATTTAAATAGTCCGGCTCTGCCGACAACGCCATATTGCTCACATCACAATGTCACTCATGTGATACCACTTTCCTATTATAAGATAGTCGACTGTGTCATCTCCTCTCAATAGTAGCTCCATGGTTAAAGGGCACGACAGGAGTAAAGATAATCGCATTGCCGATTCTTTAGCCAGGGAAGCGGCTGGACTAAAAAATTTAGGACCCAGTCACACCTGTACAACGACTTCGACAATTGCGGAACTAGCCAAACGTTACACCCAATGCTCAATCCCTTAAGAGATGTGATGGAATCAAAGGATCAACCTGGGCTACCCTGAGAATCTGGCGCCTAAGAAATATTTGGCGTTGACCAGGAAAAACCTACGTTTAACAGTATGATTTCTGACTGGCCACTATCAACTAAGGAAACACTTCCATACTATGGGGCTAGTGGACACACCTTTATGCAGGATGTGTGCGAACAGGAAGATGACACTGTCAGGCATGTCTTATGCGGATGTCCGGAGTTATCGTCGATAAGAGAAAGAGTGTGTTCGGAGAGTCTTGGCCTACACCTGCCGATATAAAGGAGATGTCTCCTAGTGACCTGCCAACCTTCCTGAGAAGGACAGGATGGACGATGTTCTAGGAGGATAATGGGACACATATGGCCTAAGTGCTGTGAGCCTACACTCACCCTCCCTACTCTACAGATACTGATAAGATGATCCCAAAAAAATACGGGGACATTTTTTCATAAAATGCTTCAATTTAAAGCAATTAAAAAATTACTGGAAAGGCCATAGCAACTGAGATTCACTACCTCAAATTTTTTACTGGATACCACATATATACCTCCGCTCAACCTGTAAAAAACCGCTTGAAAAAATAATGGTTTGCAAAATCACTTAGATTCATAGGCACGATTTACGTATAAATAAAGTAAATACTGTTTAACACTTTTTTTATTTTTATCACTCAAAAATCTATATATCAAATGTAACAAACTATAAGAAAAAATCACTGTTAACAGTCTGCTCTATTTCTGATAGTGCGTTATAAAGCCTCTTCTTTATTTCTCTGTCGGGAACCATTCTCGGTTTCCCGTCTTCACCATCTGGATTAGCGCATTGTCTTAGGAGAGATGCTAGTTCAGAAGGAGTGTGTTGTGATATCAGAAGTCCAGGAACCAGCACCGTATTTGCCATTCTCCAACCTTGAACAAAACAAATTATTATTCTTTTGGGATAACGTTTCAATCACCCTAAAATTAGTATTTCTCCTCCCTATAAGTATTGTCAGCAACGCATTTTGACACTGTTTTTAAGGACATCAGTAACATTTACCAAAATATGATATCGATTGCCCTTGACGAAGGGCTGCAAATCAACTTACTAGTACCACCCTTGGGAGATGATAATTCATGCTATATTAAACATGTAGAAATCTTTATTTATTTATATGCATATTGATAAAAATTATTAACAAAATTTGGACGTTCTCTCGTTTTTTCTCAATTTGTTTGAACTGTTCTGACTCCATAGCCATAGGAACATTGATCTCCATTAATTATTTGGAACACTCAATCACCCATTTTTTTGCTATACCTACTTATTATTTGATAGTTGTATGATCTTTTTTATGAGTCAATTTCTATAAAGCACCTTCTAAACGGGCAATATGCTTAGTGCAATGTGTAGCTGCAGCAACATAGTGGCTGGCAACATTGCCAGCAATAACAGGCAGACTGGGTATAAATATTGACAATATTTTCAGTGTGTCCCGGCCATATAGCTACACATGTTTTGTGTTGCCTATGCATTTAATTGGTTGCAGCAAGAGTTGCCGAACGATCGCTTGGCCAGCGAAAATATATACTCTGCAATTTTACTTTGTTTTGGTGCTCGTTTGTTGTTGTTCTTATGAAAATTTTGGAGATTATAGTACCTATATAAAATGACTAATACCTACTTGGTCAAATGAAAAGATTATTGAGTTTATTAATGAACTACATTTACTTACATCCTGAGTTATAGAATATGTGGAAACCGGAATTTATAAAGACAGAAATAAAAGGGTGTCCCAGAAGTTCGTACCAAAAACTTGGGAGGTGATAGAAAGGCTAAAAATAATGATGGTATTTCATATAAAATTTTTTCTTTACGCCCTTCGTTAACGAACTATGGGGCTCTAAAGTTGGGAATGAAAAATGGTTTTTTATTTACATGCAATTATCAAATGGCTGATTGGAAATTGGTAATATTTTAACCGTTAATAAACACCATAATTTCACACTTTTTTAGAAGAAAAACATTTATATGAGATACCATCATTGTTTTTAGTCTTTCTATCACCTCCCAAGTTTTTTGTACGAACTCCTGTGACACCCTGTATATGGCAGAGCCATTTGTCATGCTGGCTGTGGGCTATAGTTGCCAATATTGCACTAAAAATATTGCCCGCTTAGAAGGTGTTTAAGATTGGGTGTCATAACTTCGTTATAAACTTTTTATTCTATTTATTTATTTATCATCTTTCTCGAAAATCTACTTGTTGCAGTTTATACATTTCCTCATCTTTAATAACATATGCTCTAATAAGTGCTACAACTTTCTTAATTTTATTTTGTTTAGTGTATCACAAAATTCAAAATTAAATCTCTGAAAACCGTAGTTCTAATATATTACCAAGTTTATATATGATTTAAAATCAAGATAATATTCTTCACTTGACCCTAGTATTACCACACAACATAACAATAAATGTTAAATAATTACAAATATCAATTGTTGTTGCTTCGTTTCATGTATTTCAACAACTAATAATTATTAAAATTTATTAACATTTTTAATAAAGTGATATCCACTATACTGACACTTTTAATTTTACCTACACCACGTTATATTATTTGTAAATAATTATAATTCCGTGCACCTTCCACCTCAAGGTTTTTATCCTTAAATATTATTTAAAATAATATGGGATTTCCCGTATTTGTTTAAAACACACATATTTAATAATTCATTAAATTATCAGTATATATTATCAAACAACACAGCTTATTATTTGTTATCCGTTTTAAAAAAATTGCAAATCAACTTTTTCAGGAAATATTAGCTTTAAAACAAATAATACTAATATTATGAATCTTTTAAAAATATATATTATTATAATATTATTGATTACCTAAAAATATCTTTTCGCAAACAATTTGCAAGTTGTCGTTCGCCACAAAATTACTACATTTGTTGCCAGTCTCACACCTCGAACGGCAATCAATGAAATCACAGTCGTTATCACTTTGACAAAAATCAACTTCTTTGATAATAGAATCAACAACAGACTTTGGAAGTACCCCGTCTAAATCAATAAACTTGAGAGCGTTTTGGTTCGTCATTAATCCGAAGTGTTCGATTTTAAGGTCACACAGGTGGAATGGCTCTCTAAATTTCGTTTCTAATTTCTCTAAAAGTTCTAGTATTAGAACGGCTAGCTTTAAGCGTTTCCCCCAGTTTTCGATGCTATCACTAACTGTTAGAAACGATGACATGGTTGGAATTGGTTCGAGGTATTCCACAGCAAAATAGGGACCGCATGTACCTGGAAGAAAAACAAACTTAACTCCAATAGTAATTTGAAATTTTACTAAAACTTTCTAATCCATTACTGTTAGCGCGCTCTACCGGTTTCCACCTGAACGTGACTGGACTGAACTAAATAGTAGGTAAATTCCTAATCTCAAAATCATTTATCAATTAATACTGTACCTAAAAGTTGAGGAAATACATCTTTATCTGTAAATAAAGCGGAAAGAAGATACTCATTATCTTGAAGCAGCATCCATAGATTGTCAATTTCCTTTCTCCTCTTTATTTTATTCTTTTCCTCATAAGCTGGCTTGAGTCTGGACAATCTTATGGCCGTATCGTAAGCTACGGTTAAATTGAATTTGTTTTTCACTATCGCTCGTATAGTTTGTAGGAACTCTTTTTCTGATGGGTATTTTACAAGGCCATTGTCGAACCAATGAATGGCTTGGACGTTCTTGGGAACTGATTTGAAAACTAAAACAAAGCATTGAATTAACTTCACTACCCATGCATTGATATACAGTGCTTTTCAGATAAAAGTATCCACCTTTAATAACTTTT